>JANTPZ010097090.1:0-27010 GCA_025593235.1 Vachellia pachyceras
GAAATCCATTAAACAAGCAAAGGCAAGTAATGTTGATGCCATATTTTGATGATAACAAAATGATTTCAGGAATTATAAAGCTTAAATTGTTGATGATTTAGTGTTCTTAGTGAAACATTTGAGTTTTGTGATCAAGTCATCAAGTTTGTATGAAAGTATTGAGAATACTCAAGTACTGTGCTTTAATACTCGAGTATCAAGGTTTTTTATAAGTTAAAAATCAATACTTTCTGACAATACTTGAGTTCTTGTTGAGAGTGTTGATAATACTCGAGTTTTGAACTTTAATACTCGAGCATTGTGAGTTAAAATGTTTCTGAGATTCAACACTTTAAGTGAAAACTCAAGTATTAAGATGAAGTGTTGCAATTTGAAACATTCGAGTGATGGCATTAAAATCATAATACTTTCATATGAAACTCAAGTATTTTGTTGAAGTATTGACAACACTCAAGTATTGTGTTGTAATACTCGAGTATCGGGCTTTATTTTCAAAATAATACTCAACACTTGAAGCAGAATACTTGAGTTACAAATGAAAGTATTGGCAACACTCGAGTATTGAGTTCTGAATACTAGAGTATTGAGTCAAAATACTTGAACTTCAAGCATAACACTCGTGTTGTGGAGGAAGTGTTGCCAACACTCGAGTGCTAGTTTTTAACACTCGAGTATCGGGCAAAGTTTTCAAAAAAAAGACAACACTTAAAGCACAACACTCGAGTATTTGGTGGAAGTATTGACAACACTCAAGTACTGATTTTTGAACACTCGAGTATCGAGCATATTTTCTCACAAAACACAACACCTCCATCAAAACACTCAAGTAATGGTAAGAAAGGTGACAACACTCGAGTATTGAGATTCTAACACTCGAGTATTGTGATATTTCAATTTATTTCACTTCAGGTTTTCCTTTAAACACTCGAGTACAAGAATTTCAACACCCGAGTATTTACACTAAATTTCAAAATCTTCTGCAATACTCTTAGATAACACTCGAGCAATTTCAAAAGTGTTTGTGAAACTTGAGCATTGACAGAAAACACTTGAGTATCATTTTATAAATTCAAAATGCTTGATTAACACTCGAGTACTATGAATCAACACTTGAGTATTGTATTTCAACGGCTATTTTCTCTCTTTGACAGCTTTTTACCTGCCTACATCTGTCCTTATTCGTGACTAACAACGTTTAAATTTCACCTGCCTTCATAAATGCAGAAGCCCATGATCATAGAAAGAGAAAAAGCTGTCCTCACAGACAGATTGCATAACACAAGCCTTCGTCGCCCACGTTACTCAGAAGCATTATTACAACATTAAATGTCTCTAACGGAAAATTTATTACTCCCCATCTATAAAAGACCAAGCATTCTTTACGAAAATAAGAACAATTTTTCACGTTCATTCAAAGCTTTCATCTTATTTTATTCTGTGGTTTAAGTTTAATTTTTTATTGACCAATTCACCCCCTCTTGGTCAAATCCTACGTTAACATTTGGTATGAGAGCAGGTCTCTTGTTGAAAGAACTTAACAGTTTCAAGGGAAAAGATCCATGGCAGGATTTGGCGAACACATTATAGCTGATGGAGCATCAATCACCAAACCACCTGCATTCAACAGCCAGAAATTCTCATTCTGGAAAATAAAATTCCATAACTTTATTTCAGCTACTGACTTTGATTTGTGGGATGTTTTTGAAACAGGAAACATCTTACCAAAGAAAAAGGACAAAGACCAGCTAGTTCATAAAACTAAAGCAGAATTTGATTAAGAAGATAAGAAGAAGATGCAACTAAATAGAAAGGCTGTTTTGATGCTACAGGCAGCATTGAATGAGGATGACTTCTTCAAAGTCTGTACCTTACCTTCTGCAAAACATATGTAGGATGCTTTGGAAATAGCTTACGAGGGAACTGAAGCAGTGAAAGAAAGTAGAGTTAATATGCTAACCACTGAGTATGATTTACTCAGAGTGAGAGAAGAAGAAACAATTGATGAGTTTCAAATGCATCATACTCACCTTATAAACAAGTTGGCAGCTCTCGGCAAAACATACGATCAACATTCCCAAGAAAGATATTAAATGTTTTGTCCAGCAAATGGGAGGCTAGGTCACTGCTATTGAATAATCCAGAGGAGAATCAATGATCTCGGTGGCAGCTCTATTTGGAAGTCTTGTTGAATATGAAAGCAAGCAAAAATTCAAATAGGAGTTGTCAAACATAGAAGAGAAAACGAAGAAGGGACTTGCTCTCAAAAACTGTTAAAGAAAAGGAGAAAGAGTCAGAAACTGAAGAAGAGAAGAAGAAGAAGGTGACGTAGAAGATGAAGAACTTGCAATGGTGGTTAGAAAATTTAGAAGAATGTATCGTAAGGATCAATGATTTAAAAGGCCATTCAAAGGAGGATCAAGCAAAATAATTTGCTATGAATGCAACAAGCTTGGCCATGTGAAAGCAAACTGTCCTCAACTTACATCTCAAAACAAGGAGAAGGAAAAAGACAAAACGAAACCAAAATTTTTCAAAAAGAAGAAGAAGGCTTATGTCTCAGGAATCTGGGGTGACAGCTCAGATGAAGATGAAAGTAAAGCTGAGGAGGAAGCTAACCTTTATCTTGTTGCTCAGGAAGAAGACTCAGAAACAAAGGTGGTATATACTAAACCTAGCTATGATGAATTGTGAGATGAATATGATAGCATGCATATAGAGTTATTAAAATTTGCTAAGGAATTATCTTTTCTAAGAAAGAAAGTAAAAGAATTAGAAAAACCAGCTGAGAAATATGTTATTAATCTTGAATGCTCTAAATGCCATGAATTAAAAACTAAGAATGAACTTCTATCTAAACTCTTGAAAAGTTTACTCACTGTAGTGAGATGCTTCATGTTATTTTGAAAAATCAGAGAGTTACAAATGATCGAAGTGGTATTGGATATCATCCTCAAAATGATTTCAAAAAGGGGAAGAAAAGGAAAGGCAACATGAGTTATTTAAAATACTTTCAAAAAGCTATGAATTCATCTGAACCTTATGCCTTCTGCAACTATTGTAATAGAAAGGGGCATATAAAACTTCATCATGCTATTTCAAAAGAAACAAAGTATTAGGCATGTATAAATAGGTACCAAAAGGAACTTATGTTCCAAAGGCACCAAACACTAACCTAAGAGGACCCAACAGAACTTGGGTACCTGAAACTGTCAAATGAATCTTTTGTAGGTTTGTCTTAAAGCATCCAGGGTTACAAGAGTTGGAGAAATTGCCAACACAAATGGAACTTCTGTAAAGGATGTGTTTCATGTGGAAGGATTATGCCACAATCTCCTCAGTTTGAGCCAGAGAACAAACAAAGGAAATTGGGTGATATTTGACTCTGAGGAATGCTTCATCATTAACAAGAAAGATCTTTCCATCGATAAAGAAAAGCTGAACATCCAACTCAGAGCCCCTAGAGACGGTAACTGTTATACTATTGAGTTAGAAAAGAATTTTACAAACTCGTGCTTGATTAGTCAAGCTAATAAACTCACCTATGACATAAACAATTAGCTCATGTGAACATGCACCAACTTGACAAATTAATTAGAAATGATTTAGTTCAAGGGCTTCCAAAACTCAAATTCAAGAATGATTTGGTATGCGATGCCTGTCAGTTAGGAAAACAAACCAAATCATCTTTTAAATAAAAAATAGAGCTTTCATCAAAAGGCCTCTTGAACTACTTCATATGGACTTAATGGGTCCAGCTAGAGTAAAAAGTTTAGGGGGAAATTTGTACACTCTGCTAATTGTTGATGATTATTCTAGATTTACTTGGACTATATTTTTGGCCTCTAAAAATGAAACTTTTGAATTATTCACTGTATTTGCCAAAAAGGTCCAAAATGAGAAAGGTTTGTCTATTGTTTCCATTAGAACAGATTATGGAGGAGAATTTGAGAATGGAGACTTTGCTACTTCCTGTGAAAATGAAGGAATCGATCACAACTTCTCAGTACCAAGGACTCCTCAGCAAAATGGAGTGGTGGAGAGAAAGAACAGAGTATTAGCACACATGGCACGAGCAATGAAGACAGAAAAATAGATGTCTCAAGTCTTCTGGGCAGATGATCTATGTACAGCCTGTTACATCTCAAATAGAGCATACATAAGTCATTCTCTTGGAAAGACACCATATGAGCTATTCAAGGGAAGAAAAGCAAATTTGTCTCATCTAGATGTCTTTGGCAGCAAGTGCTTCATTCACAATAAGGGTAAGGATAACCTTGGTAAGTTTGATCCCAAGTCTAATAAAGGTTTATTCCTTGGTTATTCAAATAGGAGTAAAGCATATAGAGTTTTCAATAAACGTACTAGTTTGGTAGAGGAATCAGTGCATGCAATTTTTGTTAAAACTAATCCTCAATTAAAATCTGATGCTGATGAAGAAATTATAATTTCAAAAGGTTTTTAAAATCAAAGCAAAGAAAATTCACTTTATAATCGACCTTCTCAGGTTTTTGAAAATGTCTAATCAGATGAATTTCCTAAATCTCCTCAACCAAAAGCTTGGAAATACATCCGCAATCACCCCATCAATCAAGTGATTGGAGAGGTGAATGGAGGTGTACAAACCAGAAAAAGATTTATGAACGAGGCTCAATTCTCAGCTTTTATTTCAAACATAGAGCCTAAGAATGTTGATGAAGCTTTGACTAACAATGATTGGATCATTGCAATGGAAGATGAGTTAAATCAATTTGAAAGAAATCAAGTTTGGGACTTAGTACTTAGGCCAAATGATCATTCAGTCATTAGTTCAAAATGGGTATTCAGGAACAAGCTTGATGAATCTGGAATCATTATCAGAAACAAAGCAAGATTAGTTACAAAAGGATATAATCAAGAAGAAGGCATTGATTATGAAGAAACGTATGCTCCAGTGGCAAGATTGGAAGCTATACGTATTTTACTTGCCTTTGTTTGCATTATGGATTTCAAACTTTTTCAAATGGATGTAAAGAGTGCTTTCTTAAATTAAATGGTTTCATCATGGAAGAAGTTTTTGTTGAACAACCCCCTGGTTTTGAAAATGTTTCCAAACCAAACCATGTTTACAAACTAAAGAAAGCTCTCTATGGTTTAAAACAAGCCCCTAGAGCTTGGTATGAAAGATTAAGTAATTTCTTGATCAAGAAAATTTTTTTTAGAGGAAAGGTGAACACAACTCTTTTTATCAAACATTCTAAATCAGATTTGTTAGTAGTACAAATTTATGTTGATGATATCATCTTTGGTGCAACTAACAATGATCTTTGCCAAGAGTTTGCTAAGATGATGCAGGGAGAATTTGAGATGTCTATGATGGGAGAGTAAAATTTCTTACTAGGACTTCAGATCAAGTAAAGAAAGAATGGCATCTTTATCAATCAGGCCAAATACCTCAAAGAGCTGCTGAAGAAATTTGGAATGGATCAATGCAAAAGTGCTGACACTCCTATGAGTTCAAATGCACTTCTTGATGCAGATGTAAATGGAAAGGACTATGATATCTAGAGATATAGAGGAATGATTGGGTCTTTGCTTTATCTCACAGCAAGCAGATCTAACATTCAATTCAGTGTTGGAATGTGTGCTCGTTATCAAGTTGCTCCAAAGGAATCCCATGCTGAAAATGTCAAGAGAATTCTCAGATATCTAGTTGGTACCACTGATCTTGGATTATGGTATCCCAAAGGAAGCAGTGAAGAATTAATTGCCTCTTCAGACTCTGACCATGCTGGGTATAAGACTGATAGAAAAAACACAAGTGGCCAATGTCAATTCCTTGGTGGAGCTCTGGTATCCTGGTTCAGCAAAAAGCAATCAACAGTATCATTATCATCCACATAAGCTGAATATATTGCTGCTGCAAGCTGTTGTGCTCAAGTTTTATGGATGAAGCAGCATATCCAGGATTTGGGAATGATTTTCAAGGAAATTCCCATCTTTTGTGACAACAACAGCACAATAAACCTCTCAAAGATTCTTATGCATCATTCAAGGACCAAGCATATTGATATTAGACACCATTTCATTAGGGATCATGTGCAAAATAAAGACATCAAAGTTGAATTCATTCCTACTCATCTTCAGCTAGCTGATATCTTCACAAAACATTTAGCCAGAGAACAATTCATGAAGATCAGAAGAGAATTGGGAATGGTAAATCCCAATTAATTGTAAGTATAATGTTGATTTAATGTTGTTTTGATGATTATATCATTACTAACTTAAGCTTCGGAGTGTTTTGACCACAATTTTGCAGGTGTTAAACAAAACACTTGAAGTCAAAACTCGAATACTGGAGGCAGAGAAAAGAAGTGTTCCATAATTTTTGATGAACACTAGATTGTTATGAGGTATTACTCGAGTGTTAACTGTTTAATATGTTGAAATACTCGAGTTTCAGATTCAAGTGAGGACTCGTGGAGCAACACTCGAGTTCTGGGAATCAACACTCGAGCATTGAGCGTCATTAGAAGTCAAATACCCGAGTATTGAATGGATGTAAAGGTAATACTCGAGTGTTCTATCTCAACACTCGAGTGTGGTGAGTATTTTGAACTTTAGAATCCAAATACTCGAGTATTGAAAGGTCAATACTCGAGTGTTGAAGTGTTTTAGTGGCAGAGAACCCCGATACTCAAGTATTTCATGGTAATACTCAAGTGCTGGCTCTTTTTAAAGAAAAAGGGACCCTGATACTCGAGTACTGGAGAACCAATACTCGAGTGTTGGCACATCTTATCTTCAAAATCCCTCTTTTGACGTTCACTCGAACCCTAACCCCATTTTCTTCACTCGAGTACTCTTCAATCCATCCATCCAACCATTGCATCTCCTCTCAAACCAGTTACAGACCCATTCACATCTTCCTAACCAGCAAAACCCCACCATAAATTCACCATAAAACCCCCCATTTTCCCAAGAATCACTCCAATCGACGCAATCAACCCGGTGGCACCCATACACCAAATCCTTTGATTTTTTGATCTCAAATCACCATGGCCCATACCAAGAAAACAAATTCAGCATCTTCGGCTCCTGTTCACTCTCATCATCCCTAAAGAAGGTGAGAATCATAGAGCCATCCGAGAAGGAAGAAACTATGTTCCTTTGGTTCGTAAATCTTGCTTTGATCAACCAAAATCTATTATGAAGAAGGATAAGGGTAAAGCTCCTATTTTATCATCCTCAGCTCCTAAACAATCATCTGCACAAGCTTCTAATTCAGACACTAAAAGCATCTCTCTAGGAAAGTTAATCTCAAGCATGAAGAGAAAAAGAAGAGGAACAATCAGTGGCCCTGGGGAGTCATCAAGGAAAGGCTCTAAAAAGGTATCTTTATCGGAAATTCCTAATTATTACAATAACAAAACTCTGTACATTATTGAGCCTGATGAATATGAAGTAAAATACAAAAAACCGTGCCTTATACCCTGGAATCTATGTGAAGCTAGAAGAAACTAAGGCATTAGGAATTAATGTGACTGAGTACATGGAGCATTTTAGTAAACTGATTGAGATTAACATGCCATATTCCCCTGATATGGTGAGGATTTTCTAGAACAACATGAAATCCAACTCTTTTAACGGATGTAAAGGGCAAAATCACTCATCATTCCATGGTCACTAGGATTAGAGGGACAGAGTTAATATTATTGCTGATAGTATTAATGATTATCTTGGGACTCATGAATTTGATAAGGAGTTGAAAAGCTTTTATGAGAGGGAGATGTTTGAGTTGCTGAGACCTGGGACTCATGAACTTATGTTTGAGTTTTCCTTTGAACACTCAAGCAGTAACTTAAAGTTCTCTTAACACTCGAGTACAAGAATTTCAACACTCGAGTATTTACACTAAATTTCAAAATCTTCTGCAATACTCTCAGATAACACTTGAGTAATTTCAAAAGTGTTTGTGAAATTCGAGCATTGACAGAAAACACTCGAGTATCATTTTATAAATTCAAAATGCTTGATTAACACTCGAGTACTATGAATCAACACTCGAGTATTGTTTTTTAATGGCTATTTTCTCTCTCTGACAGCTTTTTACCTGCTCTGCATCTTTCCTTATTCGTGACTAAGAACGTTTGAATTTCATCTGCCTTCATAAATGCGAAGCCTAGGACCATAGAAAGAGAAAAAGCTGTCCTCACAGGCAGATTGCATAATTTAAGCCTTCGTCGCCCACGTTACTCAAAAGCATTATTACAGCATTAATGGCGAAGATGAAGAGTTAGTTGATGAGAGTAACAGACACTTAAATGTCTCTAACAGCAAATTTATTACTCCTCATCTATAGAAGGCAAAGCATTCATTACAAAAATAAGAACAATTTTTCACGTGCATTCAAAGCTTTCATCTTCATTATCTGTAAATCATTGAATATTCTTTCCAAGCCTCAGCAATTGCTATATACTCTTTGAGAGAGTTTTCTTTAAGCATTACCTTCTGTAAATCTGAGAGAAATTCAATGTTGGGACCTTGAATCCATTGGGCTGTGAATTTATCAGAAAATAGAGAGCGTGAGTCTCTGTTTTATTGCATGTAGTGAGGGGGAGTGTGAATCTCCGCTGTAAAGGCATTATTGGCCTTGTTTACTGTTGATAGTGGATTTGGAAATATCAGATGTGCTCTGAGGACTGGACGTAGGTCAAGTGGACCGAACCAGGATAAATCTCTGTGTTCATCATTCCTCTCTCTCGGTGACTTTAATTTTATTCTGTCGTTTAAGTTTAATTTTTTTAATTGACCAATTCACCCTCTTGATCAAATCCTATGCTAACAAGAAATACACGAATAGCTTCTAATCTTGCCACAGGAGCATAAGTTTCATCATAATCAATGCCTTCTTCTTGATTATATCCTTTTGCAACCAATCTTGCTTTATTTCTGACAATGATTCCTGATTCATCAAGTTTGTTTCTCAACATCCATTTTGACCCAATGAATGGATGATTATTGGTTCTAGGTACTAAGTCCCAAACTTGATTCCTTTCAAATTGATTTAACTCTTCTTCTATGGCTATTATCCAATCATTGTCAGACAAAGCTTTCTCAACATTTTTAGGCTCTATTTGTGAAATGAAAGTTGAAAATTGAGCCTCACTAATAAATCTTTTTCTGGTTTGTACACCTTCACTCACCTCTCTAACCACTTGATTGATGTGGTCATTGTGGATGTACTTCCAAGCTCTTGGTTGAGGGGATTGAGGATGTTCATCTGACTGTTCATTTTCAAAATCTTGAAATGGTTGACAATCAGTTGAACTATCCTTATTTGAATTTTTAAAACTTTTTGAAACAGTAATTTCTTCATCAACATCAGATTTAGTAGGATGATTACTTTCAATAAACACTACATGAACTGATTCTTCTACCGAACAGGTACGTTTATTAAAAATTATATATGCTTTACCTCTAATTGAATAACCAAGGAATAAACCTTCATCAGACTTAGGGTCAAACTTACTAAGATTATCCTTACTATTATTGTGAATGAAGCATTTACTGCCAAAGACATGCAGATGAGGCAGATTTGGTTTTCCTCCCTTGAATAGCTCATATGGTGTCTTTGTAAGTGATGGCCTTATGTATGCTCTGTTTGGGATGTAGCAAGTTGTGTTTAAAGCATCAGCCTAGAAAACTTGTGACATCTGTTTCTTTGTCGTCATTGCCTATGCCATGTCTACAAGCACTCTATTTTTCCTTTCCACCACTCCATTTTGCTATGGAGTTCTTGTGGCTGAGAAATTGTGATCAATTCCCTCACTTTCATAGTATGCTGCAAATTCTCCAATTTTAAATTCTCCTCCGTGATCTATTCTAATGGAAACAATAGACATACCTTTCTCATTTTGAACCCTTTTGGCAAATATGGTGAATAACTCAAAACTCTCATTCTTTGAAGACAAAAATATGGTCCATGTGAATCTAGAGTAATCATCCACAATTACTAATGTGTAAAGATTTCCTCCCAAACTTTTTACTCTAGTTGGACCCAACAAATCCATATGAAGAAGTTCAAGAGGTCTTTTTTGAAGAAATTTCTGACTTTGATTTGAAGGAAGATTTGGTTTGTTTACCCATTTGACAGGCATCACAAACTAAATCACTTTTAAATTTCAATTTAGGAAGCCCTTGAACTAGTTCATTTCTGATTAATTTATCAAGTTGATGCATGTTCACATGAGCCATTCGTTTATGCCACAATTGGGTTTCGTCAGCTTGACTAATTAAGCAGGAGTTTATGAAGTTCTTTTCTAACTCAGTAGTGTAACAACTACCATCTCTAGGGGCTCTGAGTTGAATGTTCAACTTCTCTTTATCATTGGGAAGATCTTTCTTGTTAATGATGAAACATTCTTCAAAGTCAAATATCACCCAATTTCCTTTGTTTGTGCTTTGACTCACACTGAGAAGATTATGGCAAAGTACTTTCACATGATATACATCTTTCATAGAAGCTCCATTGGTATTAGCAATTTCTCTTACTCATGTAATTCTTCCTGATTGATTTCCTCATAAGCTTACATTTCCTCCATCATTGGCTTTCAGGCTAACAAATCTGCCTTTGTCACCTGTCATGTGTCTTGAGAATCCACTATTAATGTACCATTTATTTGATTTGGATGCTTTAAGATAAACCTATAAGAAAATCATTTAGTTGTTTCAGGTACCCAAGTTCTGTTGGGTTCTCTTGGGTTAGTGATTGGTGCCTTTGGAACATAGGTTCCTTTTGGTAGCCATTTATAGGTGCTTAAAGTTTTATTTTTCCTGAAATAACAGTTTATCACTCGATGTCCTTTTCTATGGTAGTAACTGCAAAATGCAGAGGTTCTGATGAATGAATAGACTTTTGAAAATAGTTCATTTTTTCCTCCCTTTGTGTAAATCATTTTGAAGAGTATATCCTATACCACTTTTATCATTTGTAAATTTTTGGTTTTTCAGAATTACTTGAAGCATTTCATTGCCTTGAGTAAATTTCTAAAGAGTTTTGGATAACTTCTCATTTTCATTTTTTAAAATGTCACATTTTGAGCAGACATTGATGGCAACAGGTGTTTCAACTGGTTTCTCAAGTTCCTTAACCCTTTTTCTTAGAAAAGATAATTCTTTAGCAAACTTAAGTAACTCAGGATGCATTTCATCATATTCATGACGTAATTCATCATAGCTAGGTTCAGCAATTACCTCTTCTGTCTCTAACTCTTCTTCCTCAACCACAAGGCAGAGGTTTGCCTCTTCTTCAGCTTCACTTTCTTCTTCCTCTGAACTATCTCCCCCATATGCCTGATATGTATGCCTTCTTCTTTTGATGAATCTTGGCTTCTTCTTCTCTTTTTCTTTGTTTTGAGTTGCTAACTGTGGACAATTAGCTTTGAAATGTCTAGGCTTGTTGCACTCGTAATATATGATTCTGCTTGATGTTCCTTTTTGTGGTCTTCGAAAGTTTTGATCTTTTCTGTACATTCGTCTAAACTTCCTAACGACTATTGCCAGTTCTTCATCCTCCACATCATCTTCCTCTTCCTCTATTTTAGTCTCCTTTTCTTTCTCCTTGATGGTTTTGAGAGCCAGCCCTTTCTTTTTCTTGTCTTCAATGTTAGACAACTCTTTTTTGAACTTTTGCTTGCTCTCATACTCATCAAGACTTCCAAAAAGAGCTGCAACTGAGGTCATTGATTCACCACGAGATTCTTCTATGGCTATAACCTTAGCTTCCCATTTGCTAGATAAGACATTTAATATTTTTCTTACTTGGGAGCTCTGATCATATGTTTTACCTAGGGCTGCTAGTTTGTTGATGAGATGAGTGTGACGCATTTGATATTCGCCAATAGCTTCTTCATCTCTCATTCTGAGTAAATCATACTCAGTAGTCAATATGTTGACTCTGCTTTCTTTTACAGCCTCTGTGCCTTCATAAGCTATCTCCAGTGCTTCCCACATGTGTTTAGCAGAAGGCAAGGTGCAGAATTGAAGAAGTTATCTTCATTTAATGCTGCTTGCAATATTAACACAACTTTTCTATTCAGTAACATCCTCTTCTTATCTTCTTCATCAAATTCTGCTTTAGTTTTTGAAACCAGCTGATCTTTTTCCTTTTTCATTGGCACGATGTTTCCTATTTCAAAAACATCACTTAAATCAAAGTCAGTTGCTAATATGAAGTTTTGAAATTTGAATTTACAGAAAGAAAATTTCTAGCTGTTGAAAGCCGGAGGTCTGGTAATTGATGCTCCATCAGCTATAATGTGTTCACCAAATCCTGCCATGGATCTCCCTTTAAACTGTTAAGTTCTTTACACAAGAGACCTGCTCTGATACCAAATGTTAGAAAGGATTTGACTAAGAGGGGGTGAATTGGTCAGATAAAAAATTTAGCACTTTAAAACACAAAGGTAAACTAAAGTCACCGAGAGTAAGGAGGAAATTTGAACATAGTGATTTATCCTAGTTCGATCTTCTTGACCTACATCCAGTCCTCAGAGCTCCCCTGAGATTTCCAAATCAACTATCAATGACCAACTAAGGCTTTGCAAGCCTGTACAAATGTGAATACACTCCCTGGTCCGTACTAAGCCACAAATTGTAAACTTAGGTCACTGACTAGCCTTGAAAATGGATCAAGAATATTAATTTTGATTTCCAAGGGTTGTATAGTGACAACCACAGGGTCGTTCTATCCGGAAGCGAGAAGGTGTACCAATAATTCTTAGCTTGGGTCTGTGCTTGTGATGCAAATGCAACCAGGGTTTGATTCACATTATCCTATGTATCTAAACTAATTACAAAATAAACTTGTTTCTTTTTGGTATTTTTTTTATCGAAGAGGAAAACAAAGGAGCTATGATAAAGAGAAACGGTGTACGATAATGAGCACCTCTTTGAAAACAAAGTGTTCCATCATAGTTCGTAAAGGATGAGGGAAAGTATCGGCTTTCGCACTAAGTTTTCGAAATCAAAAACCCCAACAATTCGCATGGGTCCAGAGCGTCATTAGATGATCTCCTTCTAAATCGCCACACGACTTGGTGGGTCTGAAACAACATGAAATGAACTCCATCCCATGAAATCCCTTAAGACCACTTAGTGTGTGTAGAGTGATAAAATCAACTCCATACATTGTTGACTCTAAAACCAAGCAGAACTAGGATGATAGAAGAAAACAACAAGATTTCATTGAATAAACAAAATGAACTCCATTCTACTTTGTCAATCCAAAAACAACTCAATATACAATAATCCAATTTTGGCTTAACCGAGACCAAGCATTTACACACAAATTACAAAGTCCAACTCGGAATCCTATTAATCTATAGTGTAAACACGGATTGAAAGTAAATACTCCTCTTTCGGCACTTTGAACTCTGGCTCACTTCATCTTCAAGAGGGTAGAGATGTTCAGCTCCTCATGGGTGATGGGAATGAGCTTTGAATGGATGATGGGAGCATGATAGATGGATGGATGATGAAGAAGTGGTGTGAAATGGTGTTAGTATGTGGATAGGTAAATGGAGAATGGGTTTCTCTCCTCCTTTGCTCTCTCAATGCTCTCTGCCTCCTTCTTCCTCCTCCTTTTCGAAAATACCCTGATTTAGCATAATAAACCGTCCTGGGTCAGATCCATCAAGCTGGTCGAGTTATTTTCCTTCTGAGGTAAAAATTAAGGTATTACGCGATATTCGCCGTAGTGAACTTCAGGTTTTGCCGCGGAGAACCTCACCCGAGAGTTCTTGCATGACTACTTGAACTTTGACCGATGCGAATATTGAATTGAGCAGCGGCGAACTTCTCAAGAACTGCTTCCCTTGCCCTTTTGTAAGGAATTCCTGAAATGAAATAGCAAATATGGGTAGTATCATTTGCTCATGATGCAATTTAAGCACAATAAATCATTATTCTTGGCATAGCTATCCAAAATCACATTAATCAAAATCAATAACTCCTAATCTAAACTTAAGCACAAAGAGGTCATGTATGAGCTAAAATTGACTCTAAGACTCTAAAAATTCAAGTAGAAAACTAATACAAATAAAGCTCAATCACTCCCCCTTTACCCTCTTCCTCGGATTGATGATTTGCTAGATCAGATGAGTATTTCCAAGGTGTTTTCAAAGATTGACCTCAAATCAGGCTATCACTAGCTCTGAGTTAGAGCTGAGGAAATTTCCAAGATGGCCTTCAGAACAAGATATGGGCACTGTGAGTTTTCAGTGATGCCGTTTGGACTGATGAATGCCCCTGCAGTTTTCATGGATTATATGAATCACATTTTTCAGCAATACCTGGATCAGTTTGTTGTAGTCTTCATTTATGATATACTAGTGTACTCTAAATCTTTAGAGGAGCATGAAAGGTATCTGAGGATCGCATTAACTGTTTTGAAAGAAAAACATTTGTACGCTAAGCTCAGTAAGTGTGAATTCTGGTTACCTGAAGTAAAGTTCCTAGGGTATGTGATCTCTCAAGAAGGGGTCGCAGTAGACCACGCCAAAGTAGAGGCAGTACTGATCAACCTAGAACGGTAATGGAAGTCAGAAGCTTTCTAAGCCTAGCAGGTTATTACAAACGCTTTATTCAAAACTTTTCCTGGATTGCCTTGCCGCTGACTAAGCTTACACGAAATAACCAAACTTTTTACGTGGGATGAAAAATGTGAGGCTACTTTTCAAGAATTAAAGAAAAAGCTAACCTCGACCCCTGTATTGATAATCCCTGATCCAAAGGAAACTTATGTGGTTTATAGTGATGCTAGCAAGCATGGACTGGAATGTGTTTTAATGCATTAGGGGAGAGTAGTAGCTTATGCTTCTTGGCAGATGAAGCCACATAAAGAAAATTATCCCACAAATGATTTGGAGCTAGCAGCGATTGTTTACGCTCTAAAGATATGGAGGCATTATTTATATGGAGCAACCATCAAGCTGTACTGTGACCACAAAATTCTTAAGTACTTAAAAGATCAAACGGAGCTGAATTTAAGGTAGAGACGATGAATGGAATTACTCAAGGACTATGACTATCAGATAAAGTATCATTCGGGTAAAGCAAATGTAATTGCCGATACATTGAGCAGAAAGATGACGCAGGTGGCCATGATGATGATGATGAAAGAGCAAAGGCTGGTAGAAAGCATCCAAGATTGGGGTGTATTAAATCAATTGCAAGTGGAACCTGACAGATATGGCACTACCCAGATCCGTAGTTATATAGATGATAAGATTAAAGAAGCTCAAGAAGTGGATTCGTTTGCACAGAATATAGAGACTCAGATGAGTTAACGGGGAGCCAAAGAGTTTAATAAGACCCATGAGGGAATAGTGAAGTTCAGAGATCAATATTATATCCCTCCAAAGCCTACTTTGAGGCAGAAAATACTTAATGAGGCTCATAGAAGCAAGTACACTATCCACCCTAGAATGACCAAAATGTATCATGAGTTGAAGAAATTATTTTGGTGGCCTAAAATGAAACAAGATGTCACATATATGTGAGCAAATGTCTTACTTGTTAAAAAGTAAAGATAGAGCATCAGAGGCCGCCAGGATTGTTACATAGTCTAATGATCCTAAAATGGAAGTGGGATAGCGTGACGATGGATTTCATCGTAGGATTGCCAGAGTCAGCGAAACATAATGCTATCTGGGTGATAGTAGACAGATTGACTAAGTCAGCACATTTTCTCGTAGTTCATAACAACTGGCCACTGACGAAGTTAGCAGAGACGTATATAAATGAGATTGTAAGATTGCATGGGGTGCCGAAGAATATAATCTCAGACCGAGATCCTCGTTTTGTGTCTAGATTTTGGAAATCCTTGCAAGAGGCCCTCGAAACCAAATTAAGTTTTAGCATAGCTTATTATCCACAGATGGATGGACAGTCAGAAAGGATGATTCAAATGCTCCAGGACATGTTGATTGAGTGTGTGCTAGAACTCAAAAGAGCGTAGAGTGTGTATTTGCCATTGGCTGAATTCACTTGTAACAACAGTTATCACTCCAGTATACAGATGGCGCCTTATGAAGCTTGTACGGAAGGAAATGTAGATCTCCTTTGTGTTGGACAGAGTTGAAAGAAAGAGATATGTACAGTCCAGAATTAGTAGATCGTACAGCTGCTAAAGTTGAGATGATAAAGAAGAAGCTTTTCGCAACTCAAAGTCGACAAAAGAGTTATGCTGATAAGAGAAAACTACCCTTGGAGTTTGAAGCAGGAGATCATGTTTTTCTCCGTGTAGCTCCAACAACAGGAGTGGGTCGGTCTTTGAAGATAAATAAGCTTCGTCCGAAGTATATTGGGCCATTCCAAATTATAGATCGAGTTGGACCAGTAGCCTATCGCCTAGCCTTGCCCCCAAATTTAAGTTTGATTCCCAATATCTTCCATGTCTCCCAGCTAAAGAAGTACAATCCTGACCTAGCTTATCTCATAGAGTATGAAAATGTGGCATTAAAAGATAACTTGTCATATGAAGTCAGACCGTCCGGCATTATTGACCAGAAAGTGAAGCAGCTCCAGAATAGAAACATCCTGATAGTCAAAGTAATATGGCAAGGGTCAGCAGCTGAGGAAGCTACCTGGGAAATGGAGGAGGGCATAAAGAACAAATATCCAGAGCTATTTAAATAGGTACGTAAATTTAGAGGACGCAATTTATTTCAAGGGGATAAAAATGTAATATTCGCTTTTCTGTAACTGGAGTTAAAGGCTAGACCTGTAAATTATGCAATGATATAAGGCCTATAAATAAGGAAAAATATAGAGGATAATGCCTAAAGGAAAGAAAAATCATAATTGACCAAGTCCCTAATCTTAAAGATTCTAAGAAAAATGACTAAGGGTAAAATGGTCCTTAGCCTATATAATAAGGGTAAAATGGTCATTTTGATTAAAAGACCTAGGGCATAAAATGTCACCAAATAGTAAGGACATTTTGGTAATTTGGTCAAAAGTCAACCAAAAAGTCAAAGTCAACCCAAAAGTCAAAGTTGACCAAGAAGTCAAGGTTGGCCAAAAATGTCAAAAGTCAACGAAGGGTAAAGTTGGAATTAAGAAAGAGTAGAAAAAGTGATGGCATTTTGGTAATTATGGCAAAAGTATAAAAGGTAGTGGCATTTTGGTAATTACGAGGAAAGTAAGACAAGTAATGGCATTTTTGTAATTAAAGGATTTTGGAGTTAAGGATGATTGAGAACTAATTGGTTGAGGTAGCATGAGTTCTCAAATGCCAGAGACTCGAACTGAGAAAAGTTTAGTTGGGTCATAAAGTAATTAATAAAATTATTACCCGATGTCCAATGCGGGCATTTTCAAAGTACGGAGAACAACAGTGCCTGAAAGCCCCGAAAAAGTATTTTATTAGAAAATTAATTACAGAAAATTCGGGAAGAATTTGGAGGAATGGAAAAGGGTTGGAGTTTCAGGGAAAAATATAGAATTTTTCCATGCCCGTTAAGTCAAATTGGCCGCAGGAAGCACATTTTAGGTGTTGCACGCAAATCTAGGAATCCTAACAAGTTACGAGGGAAACCCGGAGATGCTTTGAACTAGGACATGATGCCACCTAGGCAAGGAGGCCTAGGGAATGGCACCACAAGAAAGAGAAAGTCTTCGGAAAAGTAAAAAGATAATTACCCGTATAAATTGTACTTTACGGAAATGCGTACCACCGGATCAAGTAACTGGATAGTAATGGATCTAGTCAGCCCAACTAAGTCATTAATGAGGTAGTTGAGAGTAATTATGACACCTTCTTCACCCTCCACATGAGCTTGACAAGTGGCACAATCTCAAGCATCGAAGAGAAAACTTAATCACTAAGTCTTAATCTCAACCCTTCATTTTAGAAGAGGACTTTACATGAAGCAAATTTTCCTATCTCTTCCCTCACTTGGCAGTGCTCTCCCTCCCTCTCTGGTTAGATTTTTCTCCTTCTTCTCTCTAAAAATCACGCCTCCTTCAAGCAAGAAAGAAGAGATTTAAGCTTCCATAACTCTAGGTAATGAGTTCTAGCAACCAAATCTCCATCTTTTCTTGAGCCTTGCAACTTCTACTACCTTCTTCTTGGTTTGGTTTCTTGAATGAGCCTCTCTTTTGGAAGAGATGGCTAGGAGTTCAAGAGTTGAAAATGGAAAAGGGAAGGTTTTTAATGTGGTAAAGGGTTGCAAGTTGTTCTTTGAGTAGTATTAGCTATGTTGTTGGTTGTTGGTTGTTGTTTTGAGTTGTTGTAAAATTTTGGGAAGCTCAAGTTTATTGGAAGGTGCTGCCCAAATTTTGTTTGGCCTAAGGGAAGGTGTGTTTGAGTTGATCAATGTTAAGAAAAGGGGTTTTAGAAGCAAGAAAACACATGGTTACATGAACAAAGTTGAAAAACCCTTCCTTTCCTCATTTTTGTTGTTTTCGTCCAAGCTAAAAAATATGAGGGCTGTGTTTTTGAGTATTTTGATGGTTCCATTAGCTTCAAAATGATGTTTTGTGTAGGGTAAAACTAAGAGATGGATTTTAGAAGCTTTAAGGGCCATAAAAATCAAGTCTTGAACTTGTAGGACTCTTGAAAAACCTAAAGGGGGTTTTCTGCGTTTTTAAAAGTTTTCTTGCATCTTGATGATTGCATGTTTATATGGATGTTATGCCATTTTAGGGTTTTACAATCTCCAAGAGCATACTTGGAAGAGATCCAAGAGCACTTTTGAAGTTTGGGTAAAGGAAAGCAAAGTAAAGGTAGCAAAACCACTAATCTCTTCTTATGTTTATGAAAATGAGTTGTGAATGTTACATGAACTTTTATGATGATTAAAGTGCATGATTTGTGTATGAAATGTGACTTTTGTGCTATGGCCATATTCATATTAAAGTGAAGTTTGATGTATCACATGATTATATGTTCATACACATGCCTTAAAGTTATGCATACACATTCACAATATCTTGATTATGTGGTTTTGCTATTGGGATTCCCAAATCTCATTCTCCACCAACTAACCATGTAGGTGGAAGCACAAGCAAGGGTAAGGAAAAAGTTATAGATGAATGAAGAAGTTGCTCCTTGCTTGCATTGTTTTGTGTAAATATTTGAGTTGCTAACTCTTTTGAAGTTGTTGTTGTGGTTGTAACTTTAAACCTCTACACAAAGTATCATGGGAATGTGTGATGATACATGCATGAAAATGGACTAAAACTAACAAGGAATGGTAAGGGAAAAGGCATGCATGTTAAGGAAGAGTTAAGGAACCAAAAAGAGGTTTTGGTGAATTTTAACAAAAATGGGTTTTCAAAGTTAAAGGGTTCCAAAGGCCTTGAAAAACGAACATGTTTCACGTGGCAATGAAAAATAGCAAATGAGCTCCAAATGAGCTGAAACTTTCCAGTTAGAAACTATACATCCTGATCTTTAAAATGATATAAAGTTTGCAAAATTAGTATTTTTCCCTATAGGTCACTTAATAATTTAAATTTAGAAATTGTAACCACTCCATTTCGATTTTTCTAGAATTAATTATGATTTTTCAAAGTTGGGCCAGAAATCTGGAAAAAAAGACCCGTGAACAACGTTTTTTTTATGTTTTTGAAAATCCAAGTTCACAATTTTGGGTCAAATTTTAATATCTAAGGCCCAAGAGTGGTTCAAAAACAATCTCACATGAACATATAGGGGGATAATAGGAGGTGTTACAAAATTTCAAGATTAGATCTTGAATATCATTTCAAATTCGAATTTAAAGATTAATAATGATTAATCTTGAATATCCTTTTAAAATTCAAATTCGGATTTTTCAAGATTAATAAAAGATTAATCTTGGATTATGATGTACTCCATGAGCTCTATAAACATGAGTGTTCGTGAATAGTTGAGGCATCATATTCTGAATTTAAATTCGCTCTTGAGCCACAAAACCCTGGAGAGAGAGTGAAACGAAGAGGCGTTAGCACGTTACCATTGTTATGGACTGTTCGTGTGGATACCGGTAGAGGGAGACGATAAAGGAAATGTCAGCTCCTCGTGATCAGAAGCAAGAACGTGGAAGATTATGGAATTTGAAGAGATCCAGATGCAAAGGAAGGGACAATCTCAAAACGTAAAAGGTACGCCTTCATCCCCTTGATCTAAATGCCTTTGACAGATCCATATTTGGGATTAGAAAATTTTAAATTCCGCTCCGTGTACGTTCTAATCCCAACACACACCCCCTTGCTCTCTCGTCCATTCTCAAAAATGGATGTGAGAGGGGTTTCGCTCATGTCCATTTCTTGCAATGGGCATGGGATGGATGTTAGAGGGATTTTATACCCTCTAATGTATTTCACTTTATCATATAATACACCACAATAGCACTCCATCCTTCGCTTCTCTTGTTCTCCAAGTGACTCCTAGCCGTTGCTCCTCTATTTTCTCTCTTAGCTCATTGTGTTCTTTCCTCCATTCCCTTCAAACTCATTGTACATCCATTTTCCACTATCATGCCTCGCAGCCATTGAATCCTCCAACCTTGTCGCTAACATTGCATCTTTGACATCATTCAGGTTTTTTGGCAAAGTCAATTTTTTTAAAGATAGAAAAAATATTGAAAGCAAAATATGAACATATGTTGTTATCTATTTGCGCATGAAAAAAATATCGAGTTTTCTTGTGTATTAAGCTCATATGCTTGTTTTTAGGAAATGGAAAGATATTGTTAATGAGTGGGTGAAGTTGAATCCTCCAGTAAAGGATACCTCACTCATGGGCAATCTTACAGCTTCTTTCAAAATATTTTTTTACTGTGGTCACTAGAAATTTTAGAGCTTTGGTCAAATTAAAACTAGCATCTTGTTGGCAGCTAATGGAGACTCGTCAAAGCCCAAAACCACTGGCCAGAATGGTTATCATCTGGGAAACAATTTTTCCGTCCGGTCCAAAGCCTTTTTTTTGGTACAATGGTCCAAAGCCTTTAATTACGTGAGAAAGATGATGAAAAACTATGCTTTCTTTGGCTTTTTAATATTCCATTCCTTTTATAGAATCTTGATTTTGCTTACTTGACAAATCCATAGTGAGTATAGCATTTGATTAAAAGTTTCTCCCTTTTTCCTTTTGTGTCTCATTGTTTCTGTTGTTTATTACTCACGCAGATCAGATGGTAGTTATTGGTCAGACTAAAACCTTAAGAATGAAATTGTCAAGTTGTTGAGTTTACCTCAGTTGAGTGGAGCTTATTTATTTGGTATATGTTTTTGGAAATGCAGAAGTAAAGCAATGACATGAACATATAAATTTTAAAAATAATGCGGAACTTCTGACATACTTTTTTTGGGAAAAAAAGATTTGATAGCTTTATCCTTTAAGTTTGTTTTGCATAAAAATGGATTTGACAGATCCTAAAAATGGACGTGATAGCGTAATTTCTCACTTCTGTATCCAAACGAACATAAATGGATATGAAAAGGCCTAAAAAACCGACATTAAAAGTGCCTATTGGAGTTGGGAATCCTATCGTGAAACCATAAGATCACTATAATAGTTGATTAACACAAGCCTGGACGTTACCTTTACAATAAACAATCTAAGTTGGTTTCTCTCTTCTCCTAATGATATATTCATTGGGAATAACTTAAGTGAATACTTCAATATCTCAAGAAATCTCGCCTTGCATGTAATACTAAGTATACATCTTACCTTGCAAGGTGTAACACCTTACTTTATCTCTTTAGCTTTATAATAAATCATTATTGAACCACTTTTAGGCATTACACAACTTGAAATGACCAAAAAATTCAAATTTCAAAATTCTTCTCGAATCACTATTCATTTGGTAAAAATTCCAATTTTTTGCCCAAATTTGAAAATTCATAACTAATTCTAGAGAAATTGAAATTAAGTGATTCCAATCTCTATATGAAGCTTATGACATTCCCTACAAGAAGAAAATACTCATTTGTCCAAAACCTTTCCCAATTGATATAGTTTATTCCATGAAGTTGCACTGTTCATATGGTCATTTTTCAATTTTCCAGGTTTTCCCTTAACTTTCGAAAACCCTAACTTCTTGTATAAATGTCCACATTCAGTAATCTTGGAGTCATTTTAAATCTCATCATATGAACTTAGTTTTTTTGGAAAATTTCAGCCCAATTTGACTTAGCTTACTATTTTACTTCACAGCTTAAAGATTGGGATTCCTTAAGGGTGTTGGACCCCTTTTTATTAAAACTTCACCATTTCCCAAAACTTATTCAAGGCCTTCCTAACTTAACTAGTTCACTTCACATAGTTATACATGCATCCACATATATCCACATACTCATCAATTAGGGGTTTATATGTTACATTAATTCCGAAACACATAAACATGTACATAATGTAACATCATACAACTTGAATCCAAAATGTCACATAATGCTTCCTTTATCCCTCGCTCACCTTGCCTTTACCTTTGCTTGAACTTGGATCTAAAAATGGTTAGTTGGAGAGAGTGAGATTTCAAAGAAATCAAAATAGCATAACACACTAACACAAATATAAATGTGCATGACAAACCTTCACAAATGAGTGTATGATTAAGATAATATTAAATGTGCAATTAAAACAATGACATGCATATAGCCATAGCAATCAAAGTCACAATTCATACACTTATCATCACAATTTTTCAAAACAAAGTCATGCACAACTTCAGAAAACATTTTCATTGCAACATTAGTATTGAGTTAGGAATTTTGTTACCTTTGTTCTCTAACTTGAACTTGGCTTGAAAGCTCTCTCCCTTGACCTTCCAAGAGTGCTCTTTGATAATTCACCTTCCTATACATAATATAATATCATAACCATCAATTCCAAGTCATTACCAAGCCATGAAAACTATGAAAACTCAACAAGCTTCCTCTTGAACATTATAAACCCTAGAGCTTCAAAACTTGTCTAAATGATTTCCAATGCTTCCCAAAACCTTTTATCACTTCCACCCTACAATTTTCCATTCTAAAGACAATGGAAGTATCAAAATAATGAAAATCACAGTCCTTCCAATTTTTTCAGATTGACCGAAATACAGAATTATGAACAACAAGGTGATTTTCAAACTTTCTTTGCATGTAATGGCTTATTCTTGATCCTAACCACTTTCCATGTATTATTTAGCTTAAAAACACCTATTATGTATCAAATAAAAATTTGGGCAGCACCTCCCCCTAGAGTTTGAAATTCCAAAATTTCATTCAAACATCAAACCAAGACAATATACATCAATCAACTCCTTACCATGCAAGGAGTGATTTGCAACCAATCTTTTTCTCTAAGTCCCTCTCTTTCTCATTTTCACTCTCATGAACCCTAAATTTTTTGCACCAAAAAGAGAGCTTAATCCAAAAATCTAAACCACTAGAAGTGTAGAAGAGGTTCCAAGGATCAAGAATATGTATAGGTTTACCACTTACCTTGAAACTTTGTGAAGCTTTTCTTCATTGTTCTTGTACAGAAATGGTATCCGCTTATCTCTCTTCTCTCTCTATTTTCATGCAGAAAGTGGCTGGAGAAGGTGAAGAAAAACTAATTTAATAAAATGGAAAATTTGATCCAAAGGTGGTGTTGCATTTGCAATTAATGAATTGATCCAATAGTCCATATGCTTCCACCACTTTAAACAGTTATTTGCTTCTCATTGGATGCTGAAAAGTGGAGTAACTAATGGTTAGAGATTTGGTTACAGAAACCAAACCGAACTGGAATCACACTTGCCTGATATAACTTGTATCGATAAAGTAACTTTGTTCAGGTAAATTTTTCCACTTGTTTTAGGACATTTATTTCTCTCTTTTAATCTCCAGATATAACTAAATCAAGTGATAAAATTATTACCTCAATAATGTCCTTGGAAATATTAAATTTCCATAAAGTTACTTTAGGCGATTCCGATACTGATAAAACATCTTACTGATAAGTAACTGGATTGTTCGACACCAAAAATTTCTAAACTTTTTACTGATATTCTCATCCTTTTTATTTCCTCAAATTGCTTCCTGGAATGACTTTAATTAATTTTTAAAGAAAACAAAATTTCCAAGGTTTTTTTGGGTATTTTCTTTCCAATCCGAGAAATCGCCTTTCTTGTATTTTGAGCAATAATTTTATTAAATACTAAAAATCTCACACTATTTTTCCTTGCCTTGAACTCAGATATTTGAGGCCTCCTGGTACTTCAAATAATTATTTTTGGCTAGTTATAAATGCCAAAAATTAATTTGTCTTTAAAATTCTCTAGACAACAATCTAGGCCAAATTTGGAAAAACTGACGCCCGTCATTTTGATCAATGATTTTTCTCTACCTTTTAGGCCTGTGTAAATTTTTTTGATATTTTGGTCAACTTTGACTTGTTGACTTTTAACTTAAATGAAATGACAAAATGCCCTTAGGCTTTTTCCTTATTTACCAAAATGCCCTTACTTTTCTTTCAAAATTCCATTCTTACCCTTACCTCTCTAAAATTCTATTTTCACCTTTTCCTTTAATGACATTTGGGTCCTTCCCAGAAGATCACCCATCTTGTCATTTTTCTAGGCCAAATATGCTTAACTGTAGAATTCTTATGAAATTCGGTATATTAGGCCTAGGCTTACTGTGGTCTTTCTGGTCCATTACATTCCTCTCTTTCTCTACTACCTATCTCTGAGCCTCAACTCAAGCTACGACTATCGGTTTAGACTTTATTTAGATTGACAGTAAAATCATGGATACTACAAAGATTCTCTAATGTTGACTGGGATGTCTATTCTGATACACTATAAAAAAAGGTCAATTTGCAGCGGTTCTTTTGTAGTAGTTTTAGAAAATGCTACAACGAGTTGTTTTTGTGGCAGTTTTAAGTCAACCTACTACAATTTTGTAGCCCTTTCAACTAAATGACGCTAGAAAAACCTTAGTAGCTGTTTTATTGTAATAAGACCACTATTAATTTAGAGCCACATAAGCCTTAGATGGCGGGACGTGAATTTTTTTAAAAAACTTAATTTAAAATTAGTAGCGGTTCTAAAACCTCTACTAATTCAACAAAACCACTGCAAATACAAAACCGCTACAAATATCGTTACATAAAATGCTGTAAATTTGAATTTTAAATTTTATAAAATCTGATTGAAAATTAGTAGCTATTCTAAAACGGCTACTAATTCAACCAAAAGCTGATGCGAATATAATTTATATGTGTGTATCTATGTTCAGGAGACAAACCTGAACCTGGATCCTTGCTTGTACCGATGAAAAACACATTCCTCCAGTGAGAAAAGGCACTGCCAGTGCGATACCCTCTCCTTCTCGCTCACGTCTACGTCTGTTCTTGGAGCTCAAAGATGATAATAAAGCTGATGTGTTGAAGGAGTTTAAGTGGCTGCCACATGTGTGGCATGTGTGGGAGGGTAAAGGACCATTTCGCCCTCCGACATTTATCATTTTTGCAATTTGGTCCTTTTATTTTTTTTAGTCCTTCTCTTCTTTCTTTTTTTTAAAGGATATAACATTCGATTTCTGATATATCGAATATTCATTTATGGAATTGAAAGGAAAACTTTTGAGATATTGATTATTACAAAAGTTGAAGTGGTAAAATATTTATTCAAGATTTTTATGACTATGATTTCATGCGTCGAGATAGTGAAAAGAAATGACATTTAAATGAAATATACTCTATACATGCTAGAAAATTGTTTTTGGGATATTATTTTCAAACTTTCATGCTAGGTTCGTTGTTGCAAATTATTCCAAAATAGTTTTAACATTAGAAATGGTTTGGAAATCGGTCCCATGAATGCTTGAGAAAGTTTTTGAGAGGATTATATACATAATGTTGTTTACTAACAGCAATACTATTAGCCTTGGATGATTAATCTTAAGCTCACTTGATATTCATGGGTGTTGACTTACGCTTATTATTTGTGGGATCTATCCTTGCGCTTGTTTCATAGCTCAAGTCGTACTTGTTGGTTACTTACCCCTGTGGACTGTGTGTCCATGCTTGTGCTCATTCTGTCTAAGTCCTTATACAAAATTTTATTGTTTCTAGATCATCTTCGAAATTGATTTTGTCAAAGTACTAAAAAAACATGAGACTTGAGAATTTCCTTTGTAATAGATTATGTCAAACAAGTTGTGTAATACGTACTTGAAGTCATATGACTAATGATCTATTTCACAGTTTCAAATATGATTTGATTCTATCCTGCAGAAATTGAAATTTAGTATCATGTTTATTATTGAAGTTAAATCCCTAAGAATGTTTTCTTCCATTTCATTAAATGTATAAATGGGATGTTATTCACCTGAAATTTATTTTTGGCTTTAAATAATTTTGTTCACCCATTTACCTTTGTTGATTAGTGAGGAGACCCTTTGTTCTTACAAAGGTAACTAACTTGTTTTGTAGTTACTGCTTAATTGTCGTATATAAAAAAACTTATGTTTATGTACTATTTTTTAAGGTTACATGCTCCATGTAATCTGTAGGTAGGATCCATGCACTTCAACTATATTTTTGAAGAATATGTATATATTGTAATGGAGCATTGCTCCAAATGCTGTTATGAGATTTCAGGTCATTGAAGAACTTTCAGGAAATATGTTTTATAGAGGAGGCACTGCCGAAATTTCTACAATAAACTTGATATTTTTATAACGTGGATATGACATTATGTATGAATCTTGGGAAAAGAAAGTGTACATAGTATCATTTAGCATTTTCGTAAGGGCTACGATTTACAAATGAAGGCTTGAAGAGTATGAGATCTCTCATATTCCGTGCCAGACACATCTAATTTTTAGTGTGTGACATGATTTAAAATTGACAAAAACTACTAGCATAACTAAATTAATGTCCTTTATTTAACCATTTATAAATGGATACTGTTAGATATGATTAGTTTTGATGATGTCAAATATATTAGAACAAAAAGTTTTCATATGCATATTAATTTGACAAAGATTTTTATAATGCATATTG
>JANTPZ010097091.1:0-10999 GCA_025593235.1 Vachellia pachyceras
TTTGCTTCAATTAACAAGAAGTAGCAACTTGAAGTAAAATATGTTCTTCCTTGGTTCTCGCTCTTGTTACTTGTTAGGCATCTTGTAATCCTCGTTTTCACTTTAATCATGACATGCATTCTTTTTCATCTTAAATTTATGGGTTCGTTGAAATTTTTATTTTTATCTTAAATATAAAATCTTCATGTTCTTTATTTTCATATTTATTAGTTTTTACTGATATATAATATTTAATTATCTACCAAAAAACTGTTAATTCAGATGATAAGGGTCTAGGCCAATAAAAAGGATAATGGAAATTCAAATATCGAATAATATACTTATTAAGAGGACTTTAATCTTTAACACTCCCAACTTAATAGACATTGGTCTTAAATTCAAAGTGGATCTGTGAACACTCTAAGTGCATGTTTAAGAAATCTTTTCTCCAACGTGCACACAAGTCAAGACAAAAAGCATCTTGAAATTCATAAAAAGCATCTTACAATCCATAAATTCTTCTCAAAATTCATGAATTCTTTTTTTCTCAATGGATTCTCAAACACACTAATTAGTGCTTGTTTGTGAACTTCGTTCCCCAACTGTGCACGCAAGCTGAGACAAAACCATTTTAAAATTCGTAAAAACCATCTTGAAATCCGGAAAACCATATTCTAAAACACACACTTAAGTCATAAATTAAAAAAATAATAATTATCCGTAGGGTACATGTGTGTACATACAAAGGGGTTGGCAGCGGATTTTTGTCCAATTTTTTTATTTAAATATTTTTGGATCTATTATTAATTGTTTATCATAGTCAACATGATTTGCTGAGCTCAAGAAATTTTTTATGCAAAGCGTAGTTTCCATTTGAACAGAAGGCAGAGGATGATTTGTTTATATTTATTATTAAAAATAATTCATCGTTTTTCTCGATGCACTTTCACCGAAATTTATCGTGATTATCTTAGATTGACCCACACGTTGACAAATTCCAACTTTTTTTTTTATGTGACAAATACACATTTGATTTGTTTTTAGTCTTATTTGACACTTTCCTAGTTAAGTTTATTTTAATACTGTTAGGCACTTTCCACGCTGAACAAGTAATATAGATATATAGTAACAAAAATGACGTAAAGGGGTAACGTTCCCTTATTATCGTATTAATTGCAATGTTCTATTATTAAATTCCATTTTTATTAACATTAATGCTTAACTATTAATTACATATATATTAACTAATAGCATGCTATGAAATTAAAAGGCATGAAAGCCCATCAATCATTTTCATGCCCATAATCATCTAATCATATTGCTTGACGCGGTGGCTGATTTTTTTTTTTTTTTCATGTTTTAAGATTTTTGAATGTATAAATGAAAATAATATTGACTTTTTCATTACTAAAAAATTACCAAGTAGTTTCAGTGGGATAATTCCCCCCCAACACCAAAAAAAAAAAGTAGTATATGGTAACATCCCCTGCTAATAATTGCTTTAAAACTTAAATTGTCAAATCTATAAAACATGCCTAGCAGATCCCATTTTATCATGAGATTGAAATGATTTTACAAAAAAAAAATTGTAAAAAAAAACAAAAATTGAAATGATGAACCGGTAACATGTGATTGAGTTATAAATGTGTAGATTTAGCAAGTGATAATATATTAATATCCATATTAAAAACAAATTAATACAAAGATCAGGCTTGCATAATTTAGACTCCATGCATAATAGAATTGTAATTGTTATAACTCAAATAATCAATCATATAATTTGTTTTAATCGATTACCCAATTACCTAAATTTTTTTATAATCGTCATAAGTCTTATCTTTTTTTATATTGATACATAGTTAAATGATTATATTTGAAAAATTAAACATATGACCATATGTGATGAAAAAATTTAACATAATGAAAATAAAAAAAATTTATTTAAGTATGGTTCTACTCAAGGGCGGATCTACTTGGTCCTTAGTGGATGCATTCGCACCCCCTAACTTCCACAAAATTAGGTATATGTTAGTACTATGTGATTCATTTTATACCCACTCATTTGCTAATTTTGAATATACTGAATTTTTGCTCAAATTCTTTTTAAAAGATATTAAGAATAAATCTTAATTATCTTCTCAAAAAATAGTTTGCACCCTTGAGTTAGATTTCTCAATCCGCCACTGATTCTACTCAACATATCATGCAACTATCCGTATATTTTTATTTTTAATTTTAATAAATTGATAATGAAGAGTCATGAGGAATAGCCTAAATAAAGGATTCTACTCCTCCTTGCTGCTCAACTCTACTTGTTACGGCGGTCACGGCATGAACAAGAAGCAGATAAACACTTACCTCCTGGCAAAAAAAAAAGACAAACACTTACCAAAATAAAAATTCGTACTTTTTGTTTTTAATTAGCAGATCTTGATTCATGAACGTGATAATCAAGTTTCTGCAAATAAATATTCAGTTTTTTTTTCCTTTTTGCACTTTGCATCTGAATCCTATGCTTCTGTAACTTTAGGAGGGTTTTTTTGGTATTGCCGGCTAATAAAGACAAGCCCTCATTTTTTTTATCCTTTGCTTTCCCTGCTCACCATGACACCATCTCTGAACGCATTTCACTGCAAGGGATTCAATTGTACTCAATCTTCTTTTCTTACCGTCCGCTCGGTTCCTTTCTTCACCTAACCTTGTTTGTTCTTTCTTGCTTTTTCCTTTTATATTAAATATTCCTTCTCCCACAAACACCCAGATGTTACAGTGGTTTAATGCCGTTGGGTCGGATTGAAAAACACGCCCATCGGTGTTCTAAATTCCGTCATAATTTATTGTAGTAAATACTTGTCTCAGCGATTGATTGGGGCCTTGCTTCCGTGAGATTGGGGTGATCCTTCCTATCGGTGGGAATCCTAACTTTCTTATCTGAAGAATTGAGGTTTTGTGACAATGTTTGGAAGCTTGAAGTGGGTCTTTCAAAACTTTAGATTTGCGCCTTTCATCCTGACACATTGTTCATTTGATATTATTTAAGGAGATAAGTTTTTGGGTTTAACATTTGCAGATGTAGGTGTTGCTGAGAGCCCTTTTACAGGTTTTTTTCTTTAAACAAACATTTTCTGTCAGATCGTTATTGGCCTGATGGATCAGGCAAGAAAGCCAGAAAATGATGAGGCATCGGATCTCGTTGATGAAGGGACAGAAAAGAAAACTCGCCCTTCGGTTGAAGGGTCTTCTGACGCAGTAGCTGGGGGCAGCTTGAGTGGAGCTGTTACAAGTGGAGATGTGACTTCAGAAGAGACGAGTGATGATCCGGAATTGAATAAGAAACTACATGAGGTTCCTGCAGAAGCTATGGATCAGGCCATGCGTGATCACCAAAATACCAGTGACACATTCCATGTAGTTGATCAAGGAACTAGTTATAACTCAAGTAATTTGCATAGTACGGTTGTGCTTGAGACCGTGGTTTTAATAGATTCTGCTGAGGCAGACTGTCCGAATGGAGATAATAGGAAGTCGGAAGCGAAGGTCAATGAATCGGGGTTGAACAAGGCTTCGATGAAATCACCAAAAAGGCCGTCTGAAGTGGATAAAAATTCATGCGTGATCAATATAAAGTCTGGTAGCTGCAGAGATTTTAGCGAGAATGTGGAGGGTGAAAGGATTTGTAGGATTTGCCATCTGGCTTCAGGGCAACCATCAGATTCAGTAGCTGCTAGCCCTACAAACAGTGCTTCTAGTGGAGATTTAATTCAGCTTGGCTGTGCGTGTAAAGATGAGCTGGGTATTGCACACAGTCATTGTGCTGAGGCATGGTTCAAGCTTAAAGGAAATAGGTAACTGATTCTTGCTAGATATCAGTTTGTTCTGGTTTTTAGATTAACAGTAATGTTAATTATAATGTTTTACCTTGAATTTTGTGGTTTGTTGTGGTAACTGATATCTTCTCTTTAAACATCGCTCAATTATCCATTTTAACACATTTTTTGGAACCAAAAGTTTCTCTAGCATTTTCCTTTGTATCTTCTTCATTAGGATTTTGGTACTTGTGATTTCAGCTATATGTTTATTATACTTTACTAAAGATGAAGGAAGAAGATATGTACCTCAAAATTTGGAAGATTTTAGTTTCTCGACAACAATAATAGATGCATTTCATTTTGTTATCAGAATCTTTGGAGTTCCGCAGTATGGCATTTGGTGCAATGTGAGCATAAACTTGGAATTTCTGAAGTTACAATATTATTTATCTGTACTTAAAATCCAAGCTATGGCTATTGCTTCTTCCTAATATCCACCTTGATTGGGCCTAAAATCTGAGGCTAAGCTTTAGGGAATGACTTTCATTCTCATTACTTGTGAATCACATAGTGTAGCTTGTAGCTGTTTTGCTTTCTACTTATGGACTTCTAATCGGAGAATCACTGTCATCATAATTGTACCTTAGCCTTGGTGTACGCCTGACCATCAGAATATGTGAAGTTCCCCTATCTAATGAAGTTCATTATAGGATGAACTGGACAAGTGCACTCAGACACCCTCAGGGGTTTTTAAAATAACTGTCAATTGGTTCATCGCAGAAATTATAATCTTTTTCAGATTATCCCCCTGATGCAGAAATAGAGGAAATGGGACGTGAGAGAAAAATGACTAACTAAGAAGAGTCTAAACTAGAGTATTCTACAACTAGAATAATTTGCCACAGTTTCTCGTTATTCCCGTGAATATACTCTTCCTCCTCTCCATCATTCTCTAATGATTGAAGAAAACATGACCTTGGGTTTTGAAGTATTGAATCATTAGAACAATCCATCTTGGGTCATTAGGTAGGACAATGGCTACAACTTTGGGCTTTTCAAACATTTGGAAGAACAAACTCAGCCAAGTATAGTAGCCTGGTTCGTTGAATTTTTATGTAACATTCTTCAACTTGATGTTTGACTTTTGAATGTTGCTTTGTCGCAAACTTTGCATCCTAGATTTACTTTTAACTGTTCTTCAAATTTTGTTGGATGGGCAATTGAAGGGCGTTTGACTATAAAATCATAAGGCTTTTCTGTGATAGCTTCCTCTAGTGAGTCATGATTGGGAAGATATTTTTCTTCCATGTTACCTTCAGTTAAATCTTCAAAGTTTGTCTTTGATTTGTATGCTTAGTAGAGTAGTGGCATTCATAATGGTGGTCAACATTTTCTCTATCACCCTTGTTGCCCTTCCATAAGGCCATGTGTGTGGAACCCACATTTTTTTTTGGGGGGGGGGGGGTAAGGAGGTTCACTGGTATGTAGTGGCAGTTTCCACTTTCCAGCAACAGGCTTCCATGAACGGGGAATGTTCAATGGTGTTCTGGTGGTGCAGTCAGCTGGAAGCTTTCAAACATTAGAAGTACCCTCAAAATGCTCCCAAATAATGATTATTTGCAACTCAGGTTGAATGGAGTCCTAAACAGGGTGAAAAAGGCATTCTGGGGTGTCCATGTGTGTGAAGTCGCATACCCCCCCGGGGGGGCTTGTATGTGGTGGCAGTTTCAACTTTCCAGCAACAGGCTTGCATGAATGGGGATTTGTTTAGCAGTGTAGTTCTTATGTTGTGGTCATCTGGTTGATTCTGTGGCCAGAGTTGTGATATATGGTGTTGACAGGTGGAGGGTCAGAGAGGGGGGGGCAAAGGGGAAAAATGGGTGGCACAAGGCGGTATGGAGAGGGATAGATGTATGCAATTTTACCCCCCAAAAGTAGATAGACTGTGTCCAACTGGTCTGAAGCTTGTGCTACTGTTGAGATATTTTTTAAGGGTCCCAGATGTTGAGTAAAAAATGAAATAAATAGAATTCAAAAAGGAAATAAACAGATGAGGGTTAGATTAAAAATTTAAAACAAATCTCGAATGTCTCTAGCTAGAGTTTCCCACACCTAAAACAAAATTTCCCATCATATCTCTTGATATTCTACTTCTATTCTTCATTACTAAGGGTCATGGATAATTAACTATATACTTCCATTGCCGAAATAAGTTATAGTTCTGTAGACAAAAACATGTGAAGAGCAGTGTGAAATCATGAAAGGGAAGGGCAGTTGAGAAATGATTGCAAGCAAGATTTCTTTCCAACTGTGATGTGTTGAGAATGAGATTGGAGGTAATTCTGAACGTTGGCACATTTCACTATTAAATTTCTGTGTTTTTGGTTACTCAAGAATCTATGCTGGTGTAGCATTAATTTTAATTCCACGAGAAAAAATCTTAAATAATAGCTTGTAGTTTGTTTCAAGCTTTATGCATTTTATGCTCTGCTATATATCCTAGGACATCCTCACCCGAACTTGAATAAATACTTTGAGCTGTGTGGGTTAGCTCTCAGCCTTATACTTCAGTGCTTTGTCAGTGTTTTAATTCTAAATAGATGTTTTCAGATTTATCTTATTTTCTTATGTAAAGACATTTGAGTATTGAGACAGGTATTTCATGCATAACATTCTCACTATTTGCGCATATCTGTTTTCTTTGAAAGCCTGAAGTTCCTACTGAAGTAATAATCCCCCCCCCCCCGGTATTGGTAGTTCATGTGGTACTCAATATTTGCAAGATCCTATTTATGCTGCTTAGATCTTACTCTGCTTTGCAACTTGCAAGATAGTACAGTCCTAATTATTTGTCTTAATCTTACAATCTATTAGAGATGAACAACTGAATTACCTTTTCATTATCACAGATTGTGTGAAATATGTGGTCAAACTGCCAAAAACGTGTTGGGTGTTGCTGATCATGGATTTATGGATGAGTGGAATGAAAGAACGTTCATTGACAACCATAACACCTCATCTGGCATGTGTTGTGGATGCTGGCGTGGACAGCCATTTTGTAACTTCTTGATGGCATGTCTGGTAATAGCTTTTGTTCTGCCATGGTTTTTCCGTGTAAATATGTTCTGACAGGGGAGTCACTCTATACTACTTCCCTTCATCAATTCCTGAAGCCTGCATATGCTGTGGGTGCGTGGTTGATTCCTGGGCATTACTTTGTGGCATGATAATCCTTAACCACATCCAAATTTATATTCGTCGGTCTTTGTTTTGAAGATGTGAAGCTTCAGTTTAAGGAAGTTGCCACCTTGACAAGTTATTGCCAGATTGTTTTCCTAATGCATTCTTTGGATTGTGGGTGGTGTTCTGGGTGTATTGCTTCGAGGAAGATGCGTTCTCTTTTCTTTTTTACGAAGATATTATACTTATGGGGGCATATAGATAATAGCTTTTCTTTGTTAGTTAGGAAAAACAAGAGGGTCTCTGAACCATTAAAAGGAGCTTATCCTCATTGTTCCTTTATCTCTTCTTCCTTTGTCTTGCTTTCTTTTCAATTTCATTCTTGACATTTACAGCGTTTACTTGGCTTCTACAATTCGAAGGTTTTTTTTTTTTGTCATGTGTTGGTTATGAAAAATTTCAATTTCTTATTGTGATATTGGAAATTCCAAAATTCCTTTCCCCGTGATTAATTAAGAGTAAAATCCACAAGATCTATTCAAAGTTGACTGAACTGGAAGAGATGAGAAAATGTTTTCATTCTTCTCTAGCAAAATCTCGGGGGGAGGGGGGGACCGATTGTTACCGTTTATGATCTTTTTAAAAAAAATGGTATGGGGACTTATTAGGGCAAGTATAAAAGTTCCTGATGATTTCATGTTTGAATCATTACTAAGTAGAATGAGTCATATTTCGTTTATAACTTATAGTTGTTTCAACAAATTTTAAAATTTAGTCCCTATAATTTGCAAATTTTTACCATCTTTAGCTTATCAGTAGCTGTGAATAATGAATACTAATATTCATTCTTTGAACTACAAGAAAAGGGGTTCTAACCCAAAAAAATAAAAATAAAAATCTGGCCCATCGGTCCCAAACATGACATTAAATTTTAAGAATCCTATCCAACCCCCAAAAGTCGTTATCCTTTTGAAAGTTGATGGATTTCCTTTTGTTTAATAACACAGATATATCATCTTCACTTTGGCATTATTTGTTGGAAGCTATTGGTTGGCGATTAAATCGATTCCTATTCAACTATGAACTTACATTGCCTATAGGCTTCTCAAAGAAGCACTTGCTTTATCTGATCATATTACCAGTGCTAATAGTCTCTACAAATCCTTAAATTCATGTTAATTCCTTTTAGTTGTTTTACTTGCCTTGTAATTTGTTAATTCCTCTTGTAAGCATTTTAGTCAATAATATACATCCACTTTTCACTCAAGAAAATAACACAAATATATCATATGTGAGATCAACTACAATGAGATATCAAGTGAGCCATGACATGTTGAAGTCAGTAAGTCATGATGTTTCATTTGTCTTGTAAGCCATCTTTATTCAGCCACAAATATTTGTGTGATCTTCAAACCAACAATCATTTTTAAAATTTAAATAAACAAATCTGGCTTTTTCATAGGATTGCAGTCAGTGGGACTGCTATCTAAGGGACCAGGACCCTAGTATTTCGATGAGTTCGCGTTTCTTAAGTTTAGAGTAACCTTTGATTTTTTGGGACTTGGCTAGTTCTTTTAGCTCTGAAAGCTTCATTTCCCCAGTGTTCTCTCAGATTGCCCTTGCTTGTCTCCCACGCCACTAGCTCCGGATGCTTCATCGTTTGGCTCGACAACTCTTCTTCTTGGTACTGGAGTAGACGGAATAGGTGATTTCCTTGCAAAGTTTGATGGCAGTGTCGTCAACCTAAACTTAGATTCTCTTGGATGCTCTAGTACCTCTTGCTCTGTCCCGGACACCCCACTTGTAAGAGTTTCGTTTTCTGTGGTCTCTTTTGAAACCTCGTCTGCAGAATGAAAAATTATAAGGATGAGAAACAAAATGCGAAGTAAATGGAATTTTAGAATCAACATTGACGAAAACTTTTGCTTTCCACGTGTAAAATTAGTCTGTATGCTTGACAGAATTCTAAATAGACTTGAGATTCTTAAATTGGTCTCTGTTTAAATACAATAAAGATTTCCATTGCTATAAACGCCAATAAATTACCTTTCACTTGCTTTCCTGATTCTCGAAGAACATTTAGAATTGATTCAACTGAGGGTTGATCCTTGTGTGGAGGAGAACTTTTTTGGGTGCCTTGTGAGTCTTCACCCTTTGATATAGACAACTGTATCCGTCTCAGCAGAACAATTATCTCTTCCTGGTCAGGTGACTTGGATCCATTACCATCAAATGTTCGAGGTCTCTGGTTTCCACCCCCTTTTTTAGTTCTTCCAGAGACATTCTTTCTCTTTTGGTTCTTACCCCTTTTGTCTGCATGACATATGATGTTTGTGAAGCTAAACTGATCGAAACCCTTCAGGGGCACCAATGGTGAGAGTCCCACTGCAAACTCTGTCAAATTCAATAAGCTGAATCAAAGAATGGTCCTCTCAGTCTCTCATCCTCACAGTCTTATCAAGCCCAAGACTAATGTCTAAGAATCATACCAAGCTGCATTATAATGAACTTGGTATGATTTGTAAAATACATTATTTTAGGTGAAAACTGAAAATACATTCATTTCTGGTAATCCTTCAAGTCACTGTCGTTCTTAATTTAGAAAACTTGAATATCTTTCAGAGTGGTACTAAGAACGGAAAATACTCGAGGAATCAAGCAAATTGGAAAGGAGGTTATCAATACCTTTCAGCGCAAGAGATGATTTTCCCAAATACCACTGTTTGCTGAAGAGGGCTAACGTGGGATAGCGAGGGACATGGTGAGAACCGAAAACACCAGAGTACATGCTTCCCATGAAATTTTCAGATTCTCATATCTCCTACATACGAATGAATTACCATCACAGATCATCGTTCCATTTCTTATGTTTTCATGTTCTGTTTCCTAATTTCCTCCCAAAATTGCTTGTCCACAATTTCTATCGTCGCGTGTAACCACGCGCTCAACCTATAAATACACTATTAAAATGGTAAAAGTGAAATATAAGATAAATATGGTAACGTGGCAGAGAAGTACTTTTTTCTTGTAAAAAAAAATAAAAGTACTTTTACGTCAGCCTAAATAAATATATGAGAAAAATTATTTAGTTTTACGAAAAAATAGTGTTGCTTTTAGGTATAAGTTAAGCTTTATTCACTTCTTCACGTTGTTGGTTTATCCTTGACCAAAATAACTACTTTACAGAAGTCGGTTGTCCAGCCGTCCAGGTATATCTCTGGCTATCATCCTTGCAAAGCTCCTACGTTGCTGTCCAAATGAAATCTGAAGTTGAAAGGGAAAAGGCATTACATCCTGATGATGTTGGTTTATAGTTTCGTTTTCAATATGCAGTGTAATTTTCCGTCGTACTCCTCTCAGACCTAGGAACAGAGCAATGTTGACTATCAAGTGCTTGCCAAACTTTAGCACTTCCCTATCTAATTATCAAAGCCATAGAAATAAGGTAAGCTTCGCGAAATCTCCGAATTGTTCCACTTTATTCGGACAATCTTCACGACCATGCCTATTCTATTCAAATTTCGATGTTTCTCGTACAAGTGTTGGTCCCTCTCCTTTGCTTGTGAAGACCACAGACGCCACGAACATGGATATAAATGCCAAAATATGTGAATTCTGTAAAGTGGGTGATCTTAAAAGTGCCGTAGATTTGCTCATCAGGTCAGAAAAATCCAAGCTTGAATTGGAGACTTACTGTTCTATCTTGCAGATGTGTGCTGAGCGAAAGTCTTTGCAAGATGGTAAACGGGTTCATTCGAGTATCAGTTCCAATGGCATTGTGATTAAAGGGATTTTAGGTGCAAAACTAGTTTTCATGTACGTGAGTTGTGGAGATTTAAGAGAAGGGAGACGGATCTTCGATCTGATCCTGAATGATAAGGTTTTTCTCTGGAACCTAATGATGTATGAATATGCAAAAATTGGCAAACATCGGGAGAGCATATATCTGTTCAAGAAAATGCGGAACCTGGGCATTGAAGGGAATTCTCATACATTTTCCTGTATTATGAAGTGTTTTGCTGCCTTGGGAC
>JANTPZ010097094.1:0-19310 GCA_025593235.1 Vachellia pachyceras
TTAATCACTAAAGGCAAATAAATTAATATCTAGTTTAAAATCTTATTACAAATGAACCTCCGCAGGAGAATACCGTTCACAGTTGCCTTGAAGCACAAGCACAAGGCATGTGCTGCCCTGCTGGACCCTTCTTCAGCAGCACCACTTGTTTGGCCATCCCCGTTGAAGTTCATCAGTGAGCTCAATGAGGAAGCAAAAGGCTTACTGGAAAGGGCCTTGATGGAAGCTAACAGGGAGAGGGAAAAGGCCCTACTAAAGGAGGGGGATATTCCCTCATCTCCTCTGCATTCTGATGGTGAAGATGATGATATTGACTCTGAGGTATAACATCATTTTTTGACATCTTAAGACCTTTCAATTAGTCTACTTGATTTGTTTAAAGATTCTGCTTTGGTGTATGTGGTAAAGTATGTTCTTCTTGATCACTGATATTGTGATTGCTTGTAATTAGTCCAAAAGATGTATTGTGTCCCGCATGGTTTTCTTTTACATAGTCATCTTGCTTCTACCTTTGTCAAGGACTTCAGCGAGCATCATTGCTTCCTATGTAACAACAGAATAAAACTCCTTGCCTGATGCATGCTTGATGGGGATGCTCACAGTTTGCAGTAAACTTGTTGCTGAATTAGTTGTATAATTGCTCGGTGTTTTATTGTAGCTTGACCACTGACCAGAACTTCAACTAAATGATGATGAGTGTATTTTTTTTTATAGAAAACTAACAAATTTCTTAATTTTATTTCATTTCTGCTCATTTAGGCCAGCAGCAGTTTGGAATTGTGTTGCATATGCTTTGACCAAGTATGCACAATTGAGGTCAGACCATGTGGTCATCAAATGTGTGCTCATTGCACCCTAGCATTATGCTGTCACAAGAAGCTCGATGCGGGAGCTGCTTGCCCTACTGGACCAGCATGCCCTTTTTGTCGAGGTGCTATTATTGAATTAATTGTTGCCAAGATCAAGACCTGCAGCGATGAAGAAGTCGAATCTAGTCCTACAACAAAGCCCAGGAGATCAAGAAAATCAAATTTTAGTGAAGGAAGCAGCAGCTTCAAGGGCTTGTCAGCTATGGGATCATTTGGGAGGATTTCAGGCCGCAACTCAGGAAAGATTGCTGAAAAGTAATGAGGCAATGTGCTGAATCTTGCCGTAGTTCTTTGCTTCCGAGCCAATCAGGAAACTGATATGATGTTGATTTTACCCATCTTGGTAATAGCTGCCTATATCGATATACTATTTCAGGTCTTTTTTTTGTTTTTTTTTTGGGGCAACAGAGTGAAGGATCGTAAGATCATGAGAGACTATAGGTGGCTGAAATTCTTAAATCCCCTGTTTGAGGTATTGTAATCTGCTTCTCAGTTGATTAAACTTGGAGCATCAAGACCTTTTTTATCAAATATATAGTATTTCATGAGATAAATGTACTTCTCTTTGATGCTTGATTATGATAATATCAATACACACTCATGCACAGGTGTTACCCATTTGTCACCTTTGAGGATAGAAAGAGTTCTAGGTTTTACTGAATCAATCATATTCTTATATTTAAGGAGTGATACATCTTGCTTGTTGTGAGCAGTGAACGCACCTCCAATGGAAAGGTTGAAACATGGTGTTTTGTCAATCAAGGAAATAATTTATAGCAATTAAATGTTTATTATGAAGTTCAGCAATTGAAAACCTAATTTACCCCCGCCCAAAAAAAAAAAATTTAAGAACCACCAAATGAAAGCCTAATGGTGAAAAAGGAAATCTATTGAAATTAGTGATTTAATGGGGCTATAGTATGAAAGTTTAAGTAGGATGTCATGTGTTTGATTTCATTTTTTATTTTTAATGTCAGGCTGTTAATGCTGGTCTCTTTAAATTAAAAAAAACTTGCTTAATAAGTAACTTGACATCTTGCTAATTCAAGCCTTTCTTATCAACATCCTTATTGAAGTAGACGCTTGTTCATATAATTATTTGACTAGCAAACATAAGATGCCATAAGAAATTAGAGATTCCTCTAAAACAACTAAAAAATTCCAGACCTGGGAAGTGGGAATGAAAGAAACTTGAAATCACTGAGCTACAAGAAGGCATCACTCACTTCGACTCATCCACACAAACAAGGGAGAACTATCAGTCCTCCATATCCATTGCTCTGTCCCAACAATGCTCTGCTTGGCTCTCTGCTTCCACCACCTTCTCCCTCCGTTGCAGCACAGTCTGGAGCAGCGACTTGATCCCCAAGAAACAACGAGTTCGAGTCTCTAATCGGCGAAAAGTCGCTAACCCCATAAGGGTAAGAGAATGTTCTCTTTCTCGAAGTGCTTGAATTTGCAGCCCTCCTTTCTTTTTGAAGGTAGTGACCAAGAGAGGGAACATTATTGCTGTCACGGTTCATGGTCACAGCATCAGTCGTTAGCCTCGAACAGAGCGAGAACAGCCATGGCTTCAGCTTGTGGTTCTTCTTGTTGTCTCTGAAGGGTTCCAACATTCTTCCCCTTGTGGATCTTCTTGAGAATTCAAAGATGCTTGAAATACCAATGAGGCTCCCAAGTGTATTGCTCTTGTCATGGAATAATGATCCAGTGGACTGTCATAAGAAATTAAGGCAAAAAATTATATAATCTCAATGGAAAATAGTTATATCATAACATTTATTTCAATGTCATAAAGGTTGTTACTACATTTCACTTGTTTGTTGCCGCCATGAATCCAGCTCTTCACAATTTATATCATGTTTGGTTGGGCAAAGATTTTAAAAAGAATAGTTAAAGGTACAACAGAATGAAATCATGTTTGGTATCACCACAAGCAAAATACAAAGAAGATATTTCAAATCGAATATTTAATTACAGCACCAGGAATAGAACAACAACCGACATAAACTACCAAAATGACACTAAATGAAAAAATGATTGAAAACCCAAAAAAAGTAATTAAAAAATGAATTTTCAATTTCCATGTTTCATATCTCTTCTTTAGGTGAACAACTCTATTCTAGGCTATTGCACTATCGATTTTAATGGACTTGGAATGATAGTAGATTCTACAGAGTTAATATGTGTAATGGCTTAAGAATATATTTTAGGTAAGGCAAGCTATCCCAGTGGTATAGCATCATCTGCCATGTTTGAATGAGGTTTCATTGTTCCAGATCCGAACTCAGTGTTAATATATTTGCATGTGTGTTTAAATCAATTGACAAAAATAAGGATATATTTTAGACCCATTAATTAAACAAGGCTAATTAAACTTAATTTCTGAATTCTAAAGCCAATAATCTAGGAGTTAAAACGAAGTTTGAAAACATGATGAGGGTGGAAGAAAGAGTGGAGCCCATGAGAGGCAAGTAGAGAACACAGAGATGACAAAAGAAGCTGAAAGAGCCAAAGAGAGAGAGGGGGAGAGGCTTTATTAACATTTAATGTGGCTTCTCCATCATTCATGGGTCGTGCTTTCCTTTTCTTATTCACTTCTCATTTGGACTCTTTCTAAAGTAGAAAATGATTCTTCTTCCTTCACCCAAATTTTTGGAAAAGTCACAAAAGTGCCTAGTCAAAAGTCATATGCTCCCACCCCTCCATCATTCGTCTAATAGTACAAATAATCTTGGACCAATTCAAATCTTTTCTAGTCATTGTATCGTACAATTTTTACATGTCAACAAAGGTTCGTTTGGGAAAGTAGTAGAGAAGTAATTTTACGCAAGTCGAGGTAAATATGTGGAGGAAATTGTCTCGTTTTACAGAAAAATATTGTTAAACGTACTTTTGGGTGGGAGTTAAGTATTTCCAAACAAGCACAATATCTCAATTCTTCTTGTCAGTATTCCCTACAGGGACTAGCTAATTAATTTGCAGAGATTAATAAAATTTGTTAAGTTAGTTATTTATGAAGCATGTGTATTAGTACTTTAAAAGTACTTTTATTCATTTACAGTAAAAATTACTCAGTAAATGGAAAGCATCGTTAGTATGTATAATTAATAGAAAGATTTTGAACAAATTATAAATTTAGAAGGGGAAGTAAATTAAATTTTTACACTTACAATTGAAATAAACTTATATGCTAGTTCTTAGATTTGGACCTGGAGGGTATTTGTTTTTGGGTGATAAGTTAAATTGGTAATTATCAATATTATTTCTGCCTTGTGCTCCCAAAAGTATGTGATGCCTAATTCACAATTCCTATATGCTATGTGCTTCGATTTTGACCAGTCAATCTTGGAATCAATCAAAATATATAATTAAAGGGCAAAATGAGTGGGACATAAACAATGCATTTTCCATAAGGTAGAGTGCCTCGGTTTCCCCTCATCATTACATGTTTGGTTTCACCAAAACACAATAATTACCTAAATATACTTATATTGACTAATTATATATATATATATATTGTTTTTTGTAAAGATGGCTCACAATTTTACCCAAACAAATCTTATAATGGGAAAGCCAAAAGGGACAACACACTTGCATCTCCATCACATATTTTTTTGCGTTAAGGTGTAAAAATGATAGGACCGTAGAATATAATATAACAAAGTAAGTTATATGCAACGGCATTGACATTTTTCTCAAATTTTCAATGCTAATGGGTATTTTGCATCTCTCAAAAGTACAAGTGGTTGAAAGCTCTTTTGCCAACAGCTCATGAATATTTTTACGTCTTAGCCCATTTTATCTCTCTAAACATATATTCTCTTACCAGATACAATTATATTTAAGGCAGTTTTATAAATTACTAAATACATGCACCTTTTCTATTAAGAATTTAAATCCTAATTTCACATATTATGAGATATCAATCCTTTTCACGACTCACTCCCTGTTAAGTGCCCCAACCAAACCAAACTAAGCAGGCTCAATCTTAAGCCCAATTTTTAAGGTATAATGTGCCAAAGGTAGACCTAGGGCTTGTTTGAAAACTCTTTCTCAGAATGGCTTTTACAGATTTCAAGGTAAAATCTAGATTTTGAAAAGTGATTTATGTTTGGGGAAGTTATTAGCTTTTACGGATTCCGAGGCAAAAAAGTGGATAGGAAAGAAGAAAGAGAAGAAAGAAAAAGTAGGAAAGATGAAAGATAAAGAAGGAAAAAGTAAGAAAGGGGAAACAGAAAGAAGGAAAAAGTAAGAAAGATGAAATAGCTTAAGGAAAAAAAGTAGGAAAGAGCAAAGAGGAAAAAGTAGAAAAAGAGAAAAAAGTTGGAAAGAGAAAACCTAGGTTTTAAACTGAGGTTTTATAACCAAAATAGCTTTTCAGAACATTTTTTGTACTTGGACAAAACCTAATTTTGAGTTGAAACCTAAGTTTTGAAACCAAATCTAGGTTTCAGAATGGGTTTCCAAACAAGCGCCTAATTGTATTTTTAAAAGATCTATGGATTTAATATAAAAAAAAAAGATTTTGTTAGAAAAAAATTGCATACAAATATTTTATTTCAGACTGCGTGCTGGACATTGACAATATACGAGAGAGACAGAGAAAGAGACATGGACTCAGATTCTGTCTTTTTCTTAGTGACAGTCGGTCTCTTCATGATAATGAACATTGAAAAGTCATATTCCTAAATCCTAATCAATCTTCCAAAAAAAAAAAGTGAAAAAAATTTCGATTAAACCTGGATTCAATGAGTTGAAAATATATTATAATTTTTTCACACACTAAAATACAACAATAAAACAGAGGCTTGAGTGGCCATTTGCAATCCAGAAACAGAGTCGCCATTATTTTCTAAGATATATATCAGGAAAAGCCAAATCATCTATGCACAAAACAATGAACAAAGTTGAGGTACACTGTTTCTAGAGAAGCTAGGGACCTACCAGGGAATCAAGATGCGAAGAAGAAGAAGAATCCATGGAAGCAGAGGAAAGAGAAGGAGTGAGGAGAGTGGTGAAGGAAGCAGAGGCAGAGGCAGAGAAATCTGCGTCATTTTGATTCCTCACTATCCCTATTCTGGCATTCAATAGCCTCAGCCCCAATGGCCACCCTTCTTGCTGCCAATAGAAGTAACAACAAAGTAGAAAGAATCAATAAAGTGATACAGATCATAAAAACCTTTTCTTCAATATCAAGAGCCAACTGATACTGCATACTATTTTCAGAGCAACCCATTACCTGTTGAGCCATATGAGTAGTGTGTGTTTGATGGAAGGACGTCAAGAAAATGGGTGTGTGAAGGTGAAGGGAATGAGAAATGGGTTCAGCGAGAAGAGAGGAAATGGTAGAAAAGACAGAGCAGAGCAAGTGTCATTCTCAGATGGGCATAGAACAGTCAAGTCAAGCACTGTAAAATTGGAAGAACAGAGGAATTGCGCAGAGAGAGAGAGAGAGAGAGAGAGTAGTGGGGTGAGTGAGAAGGGCAGATTTTTTTTTATAAAGGCCTCTCCACATGTGTCTGACATTGCTTCTACCTCCACGCACCTTCTTGTTTTCCCCATGATATTACGGGAAATTTATTTTAAGCTCTCAAATAAAAAATTTATTTAAAGAATGGTCTCAGTGATCAAAATATTTATTAAGAGGTTGCATTATAACATGAAGTGTTATCAACATAGTGTATGGTGTTGTCAATACATAGGATTTCATGTTGTCAATAGAACCTCTTGATAAATAATTTGATCAATGGGACCATTCCTTAAATAAGTTTTTTATTTAGAATCTAAGATAGTAATTAATTTAGAAAAACGAAGAACATTAATTAAATGAATTATTTATAAAAAACTTTGTTGTTTTTTTAAAAAATATTATCCTATAATGAAGACTCCATTATTGTATATAACCAACACAGATGTTTTTAAAAAAAGTAAATTTAAGAAATAAAGGGAATTCATCTCTGTATTTAAAAAAAAACCCTTAATTAGCTTCTAGATTTATCCCCTAGTATCAAAATAGCCATATCAATTGAGATGATTTTTTTCTATGATTTTTATTCACATATATCATATGGAGTTTGGAAAAATTAATTTGTGTGATTTAAGAAAATCAATTGAGATAAGTCTCAAAATCAATGCATTATAACTGTGGTTTTGAATTTTTCCATGTGAGACAAAAGTAATGCTCTTTCAACAGTTCAAAAGCACTTAGATAACTATTATATATAATTGGGGCAGCCACTAACTGTATTTTTGTGTTATGTCCTTGGTAACCTATTTATTAAAATAACATTTTTTGATTTTACACGGAAGAATGAATTTTATATTCCACAGATAGAAAAAAATGTATTAATTGATTATGTAGGAATTCACTTTCCACTCTTCTCAATTCTACAATTCCACAGATAGAAAAAATTTATTTTTATTTTATAGAATAGCTTAATAATTTCTTTGAATATATTATATCTTCCATTTTTTTGTTATTTGAAAAGGAATTATCTGATTAAAAATTTACATTATATCTTATATAATTTATAAATTAAATTTTTTAAAGCAGCAGATTCCCAGGTCTGAACAAGAAAAGGGAAAAGAATGCTGTGCTTGGAGCATCTGAAGGCAACATTGGCATTTTCTTTTGAGGCCCACAAACACCCATCACACCCTCCTAATCCCGTTTAACCATCATAAACTCTCTCTCTCTCTCTCTCTCTATATATATATATATATATTGTGTTGTACGAGATAGGCATGTGAAGTGAGTTTCATGTTATAGATCATATAATGCTTAAAATAGGTGTTTCAACCAATAAGAGTTGAGTCTAACCTTACAATATCACGAATCAATATTAGAATCTCTATTAGGAGATGTGTTTACGTTTAGTGCCCAACAGTGCATCGACACAAGATTTCCTCCAATAAGAAGATACATGTGATATGCAAACAAAATTGGCCATAAGACTCTGACAACAAACGTTGATTACAATGAAATGAATTTTGACAGTTCAAATATAAAGTCTTGAACAAATGTTAATACAAAAAATGCTTCTGAAAGAGCTACCAAGCTTCACAATGCTTAAATCTAAATTAATTAACAATAATAGAAATGTTTAAAGTAATATATTGAGCTCTGCTCCATCTCTGTTATCTTTTTTCTGCAAAAGAAATTATAAGATTATTTAGATAAGCCTGAATTTGTCATAAGTGGGTTTAGCTTATATAAATGGCCCTCAAGCATACCTTTTAAGAACTGGTTGCCAATTAATTATTTTTAATAGTAGTATGATAAAAAGGAAAACTAAGATGCTGTCTCACTAGTCTTAAATAATATATATTTGTCGATAAAGCCAAGTGCCTGCTAAAAAGAGTCGGTGAACCGATTTTATATGTAGGATTTATCAATCTTAAATTAAAGATGTTTGTTAAATTAATTGGAACAATATATTTTTATTAAAACACTTTGATCATATTATTTAACTCCCTCCTTTATTTAATTATTGTAGGTGTCAAAAGGCATGAAAGGAATGTTTCTATAATCTCAAAAGATGAGAAACTCATTTGAATTATCTCTTCTCAAAAGAACAGAATGAGATGTCATATCTTACTATATATATATATATATATATATGTTGTGTTGAGAATTTTTTTAAAGCACATCCTTCTTTTAATGAATGTAAAATAATGTTGGATACTAAGCGTAGACATATATCAATGTCAATTTAACATTTGGTTAGCATATTATACTAATCCTTAAATCCAACCGTGCTAATTCAGAGTTTATTGATTTAGTGAGGTTAAACTTATTTTACGTATTCACAATAGAGAGTGAAATGAGACATTGCTTAATTTCCTTGCCTTATTGTGCATTAATTGGTTCTTGTTCTTTTTCGAATTAACACTTTTGGGAAGTATCATGACATGCAATCCCTCTATGAATGTCGAATCTTGTGGTGTCAGAAACAAAGATTTCTCATTCGAATTAACACTTTTGTTAGCTGAATTTTGAGGCATCAAACAATCAATCCCTCTTCTTCACCAAAAAGTACAAACAAAAAGAAATCAATCACTCGCCAAAATAAAATTCCATAAGTGGCAACAAAATCCGATTCAAAGAAATGAGGGGTCGCAATTTCCAAGCGAGAGTTTTAACACATGGGAAGATCTGATGGTGGTGGAAGCATTTTTTGATTGGGAAGCTTTCCATCCAAAACAAGCCACGCCATTTTCAGACCCCAGCTTGTGTGAACTTCCAGGTGACAATGCATGAACCATACCCCTGCACAAAAAATTGTTCTTCATTACCACCAAATCAAGTGTCTATTGAACACTAGCTGTTTGTTCATTTGTCAGAACGAATGGAACATTTAATCATCAACTTGTGTTTATTAACTTGTCTTATAGTAACTGAAATGTGAATTTACTGTTGTGGTTATAGAAAAAAAAAAGTAGCCTGCTTAGTTAGCAACTTAGCATAATCTTGAGGTATTAGGAAACACAAATCTTACTAACCTGGGTTATCTGCTAGGAAATGAATGGCAACCCATCCACCAGGGGGACGCCCACAGTGTTCCTCTCAACGGGATCAACAATATTGAAATTTGCGGGGTCCTTATTTGGATCGAAGTTGCCAAAGCCATGGCCAACAATGAAGAAGTTAAAGCCATGCAAATGGAGAGGATGACTTTCAGCACCTAGCATACTGGTGTCCTGCATGATAAGCTCCACGCCTAGTGTTGAAGGGAAGAACGACCAACTTTGTCCCGCTGCTCACCATTGAGTTGTTTGGTGGGGTGCCTGTGTAATTGAATGGATGCAAGGGGCTGCTAGGAAAGTTAGAGGAGTAAACTCTATTGGACAGCCCAAAGTAGTGTGCTTAAAGAAGAGCAGTGGTTGGGAGTGTGCAGGATACATTATTCACTGAAGCTGCAAACATTGTTCCATTGGGTCCCTGACATGTTTGATTGTGTTGACAGGGATTTGTACCAAGGCCTGCCGTGAAGAAAAACCGCTTGTCCACTTTTTGGGGAACGTTGGCAGGAAACTGAGAATTTGCAAGGCTTCGGAGTTTGTTGTAGAAACTGGTTGCAAAGGAAGTGTCATTAAGGGCAGGGATGATAGGTTTGAAGAGTGGAAGCTTCTTCAAGCGAAGAGATTTTGATGGGGATTAATATTCCAGAATACCAGAAACAGTTGAGTTATCCAAAGTGCCAAGGCCTGTCACATATGGTCTGGCGGTCATCAGGAATGTGGCTTTCGGATGGTAGCATTTCGTTTTAAGAACATTTGTGGTTTGTCCTGGGGCAATGCGTATGGTAGTAGTCTCAAAAGGCTTAACATATACTACATTTGCTTCAACAACTGTGGGGGAGTGATTCGCAATACTGAAGAAGAGCTCCTCCTCGAAGGTATGTTCTTCCAGGCTTCACCTTCAGCTTGAATGTATCTGCCAAAACCAATAAGGAATGTAGAATCAAAACATTTCAACTGCACTAGTCTTATAACTCTGCATCATCTTCGGCATTTGGCCACTAGTAATGTTGGGTATCACCGCTGTTTCATTACCAAAGATGATGGGAACTTCCTTGTAGGGTTCGGTGAAAGGATATGGAACGCCACGCTTGGGAAGAATGATGAGAGGACCATAGACAGTTGATCTTAACCATGAGATTTGAGCATGCCAAAAGAGAGTGCCTCTCTGGCCAACAATGGTGTAATTGTACACATAATTTTGTCCAGTTGGGATGGGACACTGTTACATATGCTGGTCCATCAGCCCACCCGGTTTGAAGTTGACGAATGCCATGCCTATTTGAAAGATAACCATATTTTTTTTACATAGAATTAAGTTCTTTTTTGTTAATATCATAAACCAAGCCAAATATGGAAAGATGTTTAAACATGTGAGAAATGAAGTCCCATTGAAAATGAGCAAGACTAGGTGTACTTTCCAATGATCTTTTGAAAAACAAAAATCTTCCCTCCCGATGAATGGAGATGTTGTTCTGTACGTTGTTAACCACTTTGATGACAAGATGATCACCTTCCCTTGCAACAATCCTTGGTCCTGGAAACTGACCATTGACAGTGACCATGATCTTGGTGTGGCACAGTCGTGTTACAGTTTGGTTCTTGATCTGCATTACAAAGGCAAGCGGAGGAGTAAGAATGTGAAATGCTAAAGATACAAGAACCAAAACATAAGTTAACTTCAAGATAATCAAGTGTTGCAAGTCCTTATGAGAAGTACTTCAAAATGGTAGCGCCTTGTAACCCCCCCCCCTTTGGGATACAGAAGGGAAAATAATCACTGAGAAAAGAAAGAGTGCAGGAAAAGCAAGTGATGTAAGAGGAAGAACACCCATTTTAGCTATCTGCTCTTCGAGAAGCTAATGATTTCTTTTAGCGAGTTGAAAAGAGCTTGGGGTTTCAAAAGAGGCCACGGGTTGCCGATAAATAAAAGAATGAGATCAGTTATTTTTTAGTAGGTGATCAATATATCCCATAAGTTTCAAAGAGAAGCTAATCTCTAGAGAAGGGATTCAGTTGCTGTAATTTAACAGGATGAGTTGTTTGAACAACTTTATTAGAATGGTGTCCAAGACAATTAATTAATTTCTTTTCGTCTTCTTCCTGTTCAAGTGAAATCCTCGTAGTATTTGCTTGTATGAGACACTGTTCTTTGAAAAAACCCACGTTATTAGATGTCTTGTTACACTTCTAGTGCATGCAAAACATAACCTGATCTCCAAGGGAAGAGAACTTGTTAATGCAGAACAAGTTTACTATTTAAGACCAAACTTACCTAAAAAAAATGATGTCTATTAATGATCAGTTTAATATACAGACCAGACTTACCTACAAATTTATTATATGCTTATCGATGATGTTAAATAATATATAAGCTTGGCTCACCTACGAAGAACTTATGGAATTTATTTTTTACCGCAGATTTTTATCTGGGTTTAAATCCACAGGACAATGAAACTTGAGAATCAGAAGTGAAGATTGAAAAGGCATCTCATTGGTAAGAAGTAACTGTCTCAACCGAAGTTCTTGGTGACAAGCGGTTTCTATATGTCATCTCGATATCAACGAGTCCCTATTAGAGGTAGAACGTCTCTCTTCTTCCATATTTTTTAATATTATCACGAGCAACACGGCAAACGACATGCATGAAAGAGTAAGAAAACCTCAAGCAAACAAGGTTGTATCAGAGAAGAAACCAAAAAAAAAAAAAGTAAAAAAAATGTAACCTCTGTTAATGAATTCAAGGGAAATGAAAAGGGTTACAATAGGACCAAAGTGGACACTCAATAAATATTTTTGAATCAATTCCAGACAACCATGATTTGACGGTAAGTTTTTTTCCCTACAAGTTTGGTCATGCATAGTACTGCTATATATGGACCTAAGCATCGTCTTTGCGACCTTTATATTGTAAAATACATTATATGTACTTTTTCTTCTCATTAAACTCTTCCATAAATGCTAACAAAAATTAGCTCATTTGGTGAAGAGCTCACGTGAACACAAAAGGCCCTTAGATTCAATTCATTCTTATCAAGGGGGACAAAAAATTTCCTGTTCTTTGTGCTCATTTTCGTGACATCTTTTTTCCATTTCATCTCCTGTGGTCATGCATATATTCATAAACAAGCGATACACTAAATATAGAATAAAAAATTTAAATCAAATTTATAAGATGGTAGGTATAGTGCCTCAGATAAATATCGAACCCCAACTGTAATATCCGATTGTATCTTTGATAACCGGTTGAGTGTGAACCCTCACAAGTCATAATATCCGATTCATCTAATTCTTCTTTATAAAAAGAAAATCTATTTTTTGATTCAGTTTCTTCACCAAATGAACTCTAGTTCAACCGTTGTTGAGGCTTTTTTTACCTAAATTCCTTCTTTGATTGTTTCCCTTTTTGAATATTTGGCATTTGGTAATGGCTGATAAGTGATAACAAATCCCTGGTTTCAAATTTCAACGTGCAAGTTGCTTTCAAAAATCTCCAAATTAAAGAAGCCAAAAGAAAAACACAGAGCTTCCTCCACTGCATATATATCAAGTAACAATGAAGTTTGAATTTCATGTACTTGCTGGTGGTCACTCGCTTTATATATACATACACCTTGCAAAAAGTGTCAAGATCGATCTTCTTCCCCTTCAAAGGCCTCCAATACAAACACAAAAATTTTTTCCCAAGTATTGCCACTGTCATGAGACAAAAAAACTATACATTATCTTTATATGGTTGCTGTTTTAATTACAACTCTTTCACAAAACTGCCATGTCATGGATCCGTGAAGAAATAGGTCCCTAGGTTCTGCTACCTAGGATTCCCATGACAAAACATATATTGCCTTGTCTGCCTCGCATATTCTTTCCACAGGAAGCATATATATATACTGAACATGCGTATGTATATATGCACGAAGCACTCTGCTATATGACAAAATATGCATTATTCTTGTGCATCTCTACTTTGGAACTGTATTTTTTTCATACTTTTCTAGGTAATCCGAAATTTTGATAACATCTGATTTCACCTCCAAGCCCAGCTGTTACAATCACCAACCCCCAAGCTGAAGCATGGCCATTATCAAGCTGCATTGACCGAGATCCAGAAGATGATGATCTACAAGAAGCAGACATGGAAGGAGACCTCATGTAAGCAGACTCAGAAGAAGAAAAGGAATCCCCCATTCCAGAGCTGCTGCGAGATATGGCTGCAGGGTCTTCCTCTTCCATGACATGGTCACCATTGTTGCTACTCTTGTTCCAAGAAAACGGGGACCACCTGCTTTTACTACCATTACGACCGAACTGAATTGCTCCAATCCCAGACATGGTACGCGAAATCGCCGAAGGAGAAGAGGTATCAGAGTCATGTTTATGGTTGTTCTTCTTTTTGGGAAGAGGAGGCAAACTTGTTCCCTTATGATTGTTACAAGAATGATGAAGTGGGGATCCACATGAAGAAGAAGAAGCTGGGGTAGGAGCTGATGAAGAAAGTTTTGAGTGTCTCTTAAAGTTGGAGGTTGGTCCTACTGGAGGGTCACCTTTGATGGTGCGAGGCCATGGAATTGCTATGGACACGTCTGTGCAATGGAACTGCTCGTGGGACTGAGTCAGAAGCAAGTGTCTGGCTTTTGCATGGCCTTCATTCTTCCACACATATACGTTAGAGTCTTCACTTGCACTTATCACATATCTTCCATCTGGACTAAATGAACCAGAAATTTGGCTGTTTGCATTACGGAAACCTGTTTGTTCGTTCACCAACATCCAAAACACAGTTCAAGATCTCTTCGTTTTTGTGTATTCTCTAATTATTTTTTTAAATATTTAAAAAGGCCGAGAGGTTTTGGAATATAAGAGTAAGCACCTACAAACTTTTGAACAACTCTGGAATCTTCAACAATTCTAATTCTTGAGTCAGCTGAAGTAACGAGCACGTCTGATGGATTACTTGGAGCGAACTGTATGTGATCACACAAAGCCAATATTATCAATTGCTTGATCTCTTGTGATTGAGAATACAATCAACAACAACAACAACGTGGACTAACAATTACCTGAAAACCAGTAACCTTTCTTAAATGGGATTTCTTCTTTCGCCGAAGCTCAACTGTGCCTATTTGACTTATTTTGCAATCTGTGTCACAATTTAGAACCCAAAATAATAATCTATTTCAAGTTTCATATATTGAACTTTTTCGACCTGAGAGATCTTGGTTTTAATCGAGTTTGAACAAGTTGGAGGCTGAGATATATGGTACCTTCTGTGCTATACTTGCGACAATTTCCTTTTAGAGTACCAACATAGGCAGCCTACATGATTAAGCAAACGATATTATAAAAATAGATTTTTCCCTTAAAGAGAAAATCAGTGAGAAGAACTGTTTGAAGGCAACAAGCACCTAAATTCATACCAGTACTTTCTAGGTATGAAATAATCTTACAAAGTACGCATATTTTCTATGTATACAAACTGATCAAATCCTTCTAACCAATATAATTTCTAAACAGAAAATTCTTACTGATTTTCCCTAAACCATGTGTTGATCCTTATTAGTAGGTATAATTAAATAAAGAAGAAAAGGGTAACATGTAAGGAGAAGAAATATACCTGAGCGTCAGGAGTGTAAGAAATGGCCGTGACCATTTCGTGGGCATCGATCCAATCCACCACAGAGCGTTGAGGTATGTTCCATATTCTCACCTTAGCATCCAAACACCCACTTAAGAAATAGTCTTCATCCATTGGGTTGAACTGTATGCACGTTACTGCCACATATATTCCCACTTATTTATTTTCTGACTAACCCTAATTAATTAGTTAATTATTCAATTAATTAATTTATTAAACTTCCTTATTCTCACCGTAGTCACTGTGGGTGAACACCTTCAAGCACGCCCTGCTTTCCATGTCCCATAATCTCACTGTTTTATCCATTGAAGATGATAGCAGTAACTGCATGCACATACCCACCTTCAAATTCATTAAAAAAACGAAACTTTATAATTGGTTAATTAATTAACTTGGGTGAAGAAGCTGACCTGAGATCTTGACCAAGACAGGTCCAGAACGTCGTCGGAATGGCCATGGAAAGAGCAATGAGGATTATCAGAGAAAGAGAAGACAGTTTCAGGGATATGAGCGTAATCAGGAATCTTGAAACAACTGTTTCCTCCTCTCTTGCTTCCATATTTCCCTTTCTTCTTCTTCTCGTTCGATTCTTCCTTCCCATTTCTTTCTGGTGATCCAAGTAACGATGGATGAATCGGAGTGAGACTTCCTTCATCCGGTTTCATCGATGTAACCTCACATTCTTGAACTTCCCACACGTGAATCACCTTGTCTTCCCCTGAACTCGCCATGTAATGGCCATCGATACTGAACTTGATCGTCCAGATGCATCCTTCATGAGCTTGAAATTCTTGACACAGATGCAGAGCAGAGAGCTCCTTCATGGATTTCCCACTATGTCTTACTCTCACCCACTGTTCGTTCTTCGTAGGCTTCTGCTCAGAAGTTGACAATTGTGTTGAAGATTTCAGTGATTCGTCTCTTTCTCTCTCCCCCATGATCCCAGAAGCCACTTCCTTGAGGTTCTTCAACAGAGCAGCCCCTGTTCTTCTGCTCTTCCTTAAGCTCTTCGCGAAATATGAATGTTGTGTTGTGAGTTTTCTCTCGTATCCAAGACTGTTACGGGTCAATCTGGCCACTTTCTCACGACTCATTAGCTCTTTCACCATCTGAGAATGCCCCAACTGACGCTCGAATTCCTCCATTGTTAATTTCTTCCCCGTTTGCAGATCGCTTAGTCTGTTCCACATCCCGTCTTCTCCTGACTCGTTCACGATGAACTCTTTTCCTGTGTCCAAATTCTTGATCAAGAAGAAAGCCCCTAATCCCCAGGTAGACTTCACCGACGTCATCTTCGAGCCGTGCTGCGGCGACCACCCCTGCCTTTCCTTATTTTTCGCTGCAACCCGAGATTCCTCTTGGTGCGGACGAGAGCAGCCGTGACAAAAGGTCGGGTCCGATGAGGTTCTAGTGATGTGTTGCTTGGAGATTTTACCGATGAATTGCTCTTTTCTGTATCTCGTCATCGAGAAGGAAGAGATGTCGCCATCAGATCGCGAGCGACCCAGAACGAAGGGGATTATGGACGGATTTCTTGATCTTCTATGCTGTTTTTCCTCTGATTGCGAACTTACAGTGGGAGAAGATGAATGAGGAGGAGAAGGAGAAGATTTACTTGTGCTCGTTGGTGTTGAAGGCGAACAATCGTTTTGGTCGTTTTCGAATTTTTCCGAAATGGCTCGATCCAAAGCCATGCTCGTGATTTTTAGGAACTCTTTGTTCTCGTTCAAGCCCATGCCTAGAAGTAATCGTTTTCTTCGCTCTGTGATTGATCCCGGAGCCGCCATCCACATGTCGTAATCGGAGCCCAATGCATTGAAGCCCACCGTCAAAGTTTTGACTCTCTCGAATCGGTTGGGAGAGATGTTGGAGCTAAACGACATGCGGCTCTCTTCGAAGTCGTCGTCTTCGTCGGAGGAAGAAGCTTCCAGATCGATCGGAGCGGCGGAGGACATACGTTCGCGCGTCTCGAAGAAGTGGTCGTCGTCGTCTTCATCGTCGTCTCTGAGACCGTCCCAGTTCAATGTGAGCGATTTCCGGGGCTGCATGGATGCCATCTGCGACGGCGGAAGGCTGAGATACTGGTGGTGATGGATTCGTGAAGAAGCTTGTTTTGCTGAGATTGTAGAGAGATTTTTTGGAGCGAAAGAGGAAGAGAGAAAATGAAGGGTCAGAGGTTGGTTACCGTTATGGATGTTTTGGAGGCAAAGAAACGGTCAACGATTTTCGCTATTTAATTATTCATTTAATTAATTAATTTATGAATGTTTTATGAATTATGAGTCACTTTGCTTGTTGTGCATAACGAGGAGGACACTACTTCTGTTGCCACGTCACGTTAGTGACGTGCCTATCACTACTAGCCACGTTTTGACTTCTTGTATTTTTTTTTGGAAAATTTCCCAGATTCCAAATAATAGAATTAATAAAATGATCCTAAAGATTCACAAAATTACTATAAAGTTCTAGGAGTAACTGCTAAGGTTGTTAATGAAGGTTAGTAAGGTTGTTAATGACAACTTCAGCAGTTATTCTTAGGACTTTATGGTAATTTTGTGAATTTTTGAAACCATTTTATGGTTAATTCTGTTACTTGAGACCTCTGGGTAATTTTCCTTTTTTTTCAATTTCTACATGAAGAGAGATAATATAGCGCTTGTTTGGGAAGCCATTCTTCCCAACGGTGCACATAAGCCGAGACAAAACCATCTCGAAATCTGTAAAAACCATCTTGAAATCCATAAAAACCATCTTGAAATCCGTAAAACCATCTCGAAATTCCTAAAATGCCTCGAAATCTGTAAAATCCATTTTCCCAACGGAGTTCCCAAACAAGCACATATATGGTGGTCAATTGGCTTACAAATAATTCACAATCACAATTGGATCCCAACTCAATTAAGAAAATATTGGTGAGGCTTAAAAGTTTTATTGGAATCAAAACAAAATTTAAGAGAGGATGTAGCAGAAGATGCTAGTCTTTTGTAATATGGTAAATTAAATTAGACAGTACCTTAAATAGAATTGCTTTTAGTAAAAGGATACATGTGATGGACAAAAACATTATTGGTAAAAAATCTAAATTGACGCATTGGCATTTTTTATGCAAAAAATTATTAAATTGTAACAACTTTTTGTGTATAAAAATATATGTTTTGGAATAACAGATTTTTCAAAAAAAAAATTGCTGATTTCTTAATAATTATTAGCGATTGATATTTCTTAATAATTATTATCCTATTTGGAATTTTCCAGGCACAATTTAGTAATTTACGTATACTCCATCCTCCAATTATTTTGGACCTATTTGCCGTTTTCCTTCTTTTTTAATTTTTTTTTTCGTTTTCCTTCTTATTACTTACATCTATTTCGTCTAAGAACGTCTCTTATTTTTCTACGTGAATCTTTCCTTTCAATAGAATGAAAACCATAAGCTTATTATTGACTATATTTATCTTTCATTCAAACTGAAGTTACTTTTCGTTTTTGGTATAAAATGGGGCAAAACTCCCTATCTCATTTTATTCATGCATATTTAACGAGTCTTGGGTTAGAGATTAACCCATTACATCTCTATACAGCAGATTCCTCATATTATTAGGAGGATATGTAACAGCTGCAAGCCAGTAACCTATGTCAAGAACCAATTGGCGAGCCAGTTGACACTGAAATTACCTTCTCTAAATGTATGTACTACTGATTTCCTAATCTTCTCCTATTATATTCTGTATATGGCTCAGAATTCTGTTATTTACAGTATTTCTCTCCAGCATCCTCTTCATTGAGACTACAGATACTGAGTCAGATTCCACAATTATTTTGCTGACTCTCTTATTCTCAAGTAGTTAAACCTAGACCAGACTCCCCATAGTTCTGCGTTGATACCAGTGCATATATATACCCACATAGTTTACAATGCCTCCTAGCCATTCACCCTTCTCATTTCTCAGCAGTTCTCCGCAACCTGCTCTACCAGGTTGTCCCTTAGCTGCCCCATCCACATTCAACTTGATCCATCCTACTTCTGGTGGCTTCCACCCAATCTGTCTCCAAACCTTCCCCAGTCTTTCCGAATAATCCCAATAAGCCTCCATAACAGAATTAACATACTCGTATATAGTATGAACATTCACTTCTTGCTCCCTAAACGCAATGTCAAATAATGCCTTGTTTCTCCATCTCCTAATATACCAGCAAGTAATCCCAAAAACTAAATTCCATTCAGGAGTATCATTCCAGCCTAGGTTATTTCTCAGATTAGCTTCTATCCACTCTTTTTTTTT
>JANTPZ010097095.1:0-10000 GCA_025593235.1 Vachellia pachyceras
TCAAGAATCTCCTGGTCATGTTCAAGGACGAAGCAGGTTGTGGAATCTAAAAGACATCGATGAAGTACTGAAAAATGATAAAGTGAGTACCTTATTTCTGAATGCTCACAGATTGTTTTAATAATTCGAATGCCTTTAGTGCGCTGTACTATGAAATCATTCTCATGTTATTCTTCTCGCAATAATGCACATTTTGTTAGGGATCTGAAGCAATACAAGCTATTGTTTTGCCTTATAACATAGATGGAAAAGTTGAAGTACACTGTGAAGCCTTCTCAAAGATGTGTAAGCTCAGGTTACTCATCATATCAAGTGAATTGAAACCTCCGAGTGGTCTCAAATGCTTTTCTCCTGCGTTAAAAGTTGTTATATGGAGGTCATATCCCTTAGAAACTCTTCCAATTGAAACTCATCAGTTGGATAAACTAGTTGACATTCAAATGCCGTATAGCAGAATAAAACATTGGAATGGCATGCAGGTAAAAACACTTCATACACCATTTTTGTTTCTCCACATATTTGTGTTGGTACTGATGCAATTGTTTTATGAGACTAATTCTTCTGCATTTTTATTCATTTGATCAGCTTATGGAGAATTTGAAGTTTATTGATCTAAGCTATTCCAAAGATATGGTTGAAACCCCAGATTTCTCAAAAATTCGAAATTTAGAGAAATTAAATCTTGAAGGGTGCTCATCTCTCATTACGGTTCATGATTCACTTGGAGAGTTGAAAAGGCTTGCTGAAGTGAACTTGTCGTGCTGCACAGGTCTTGAAACCCTTCCGAAAAAGTTGCAAATGAACTCTTTGACGATGTTAGACATTAGTCGGTGCTTTAAACTTTCAGTGCTTCCAGAGTTTGGGGATTGCATGAAAAAATTAGCAGTGCTTAATGCAAGTAAAACCGATTCTATAACCAAACTTCCAGAATCACTTGGATTCTTGACTGGTCTTAGAGATTTGAATCTGAGGGGACCCCGGAGACTTGTTCTTGAAACGTCTGGCTTCAATCTAACATCACTAACCACGTTAAACTTGAGCCGCTGTGGCCTTAGTGATGGATCAATTCCTGAAGATTTAGGCGGTTTGTCATCATTAATTACTTTACATCTGGAGGGAAATGATTTTGCTAATTTACCCACTGGTTGCTTCTCTAATCTTCTACAACTACTTCATCTTTATCTCAGTGGCTGTTATAGCCTTAAGTCGCTGCCAAAGCTGCCCCCAAGGTTAGTTCTATTAGAAGCACTTGGTTGTACGTCAATGGAACATTTATCATCAGATGGAATGTGGAATCTAGTTTCATCACTCGACCATGAGGTAAACATGTTTAATTAGCTATGATCTATATATGCGTGTTTTGCTTTAACCAAGCACGTAATAGTAACATGATTTGTTTATTCCTTGTTTCAGTATCGCAATGCAACTAATTATGAGAAAAGAATGCTCCATCCCATTCAGGTACAACTTGGCCTGTGATCTAGCTTTGTATTATTTTCAAAGCAACTAGTGGCAATTAATGAGAGTTTTATACATATATGATTGTTGTTGTTACAGTCAGGATATGTACCTGAGGCAGATTTTCTTGCAGCAATGCCGGAAACTGGGATGCCTTCATGGTTTCCAAACAGATTTTGAATCTCCTCGAGTGGAAGTGGTATTGGTGATTGGCAAGACGATTATGAAGGTAGTAGTTTGAAATATGAATTCGTGGTGGACATCCCTACACACTTTCGTGAGAGTAAATGGTCTGGACTTGTTGTGTGCCTCGAAATGAAAGTCTTTGGTGTGGCCTTTGATGTACCTGTAATTTCCTGGAGCTGTAAAGCTCGTAGTGAAGACTATTATTTTGCAAAGAATGGGAAAATGAAATTCCAATCGGGTATGAATGGACGCATCGCCTCTGCCTAATGCTGTTGGATTTCAATGAGAGAACATGTTGGCGACATTTAAGAGGAAACAATGACAACCGCCTTCACATCAAACTTAGCGTCCGTTATAAATATTTTAGGAAAGTGAGTTTGCAATGTGGATGGCGGGTGCTATGTGAAGATGAGATCCAAGTGAGGAGGGGCAACACCACCATTGATTTCAACAAGTTAACAGACCTAAAGGTTGGTGCTTTTATGTACAGTACTATTTATCTTTCGGTCTTATTTATAGGGTAAAAAGAGTATTTTATTTGATCCTATTTATAAGTCACTTTATTAAATTTTTTATATGAATATATAATTTTACCTTTATTTATCATGTATTATGGTGGATGTTAAATAAAGATAAAATTATAAAGTTGTTGAATTCTAAAGTAGGATTAATGCGATTTAAGGTTTTCCTTAGTTTGTATAAAAGATGTTGTGACTTGTAAATAAAACTAAATAAGTACTCCTATAAAGTCTAGTTATAAGTCATTACAACTAATTCACTTTAATAAAAAATTGTAGTTAACTCATTAAATTTGTTTTAAATTCAAAAAATTTCCAGCTTTACCCTAATTATATGAGGTTTCAAAGGAGAGGGAAAAAATATAGTGAGTCACCTTTAAGCATTAATTAATAAGGGGTATGACTGAAAATTGAGAGTTAATTGTATTTTTGATCAAGTTGTTCCTCCATAGATGACTTGTATTATGGAACAGAGAGAATATTAAATTTAAATGCTATGTTGTTTGTGAAAACCATGCATATTTTTATCACTCTGACTTTGTTGTTTCTTGATTATGGTTCAGCATAATTCATACCCCGAGCTGCCACCATCTCCAAGACAGGATCCCATGGCAGAACTGGTAGATGATGGGCTACCACCACCTCCAAGACAGGATCCCATGGCGGAACTGGTAGACGATGAGCTGCCACCACCAAGACAGGATCACATGGCAGAACTAGTAGACGATGAGCTGCCACCACCTCCAAGACAGAATCCCATGGCAGAACTGGTAGATGATGAGCTGCCACCACCTCCAAGACAGGATCATATCCCATGGCAGAACTGGTAGATGATGAGCTGCCACCACCTCCAAGACAGGATCATATCCCATGGCAGAACTGGTAGATGATGAGCTACCACCACCTCCAAGACAGGATCCCATGGCAGAACTGGTAGATGATGAGCTGCCACCACCAAGACAGGATCACATGGCAGATCTGGTAGATGTTGAGCCGCCGCCACCTCCAAGACAGGATCACGGCCACCCCTCGCGTTACTTTAGTTTCTTAATTTTGATATCATTTGTATTTATATTTGGAGTTAAAGTGCAAAAATCCTTATGAAGTATTTTTCATGAGTCGTGATTATGAAGTTTACCTAGCTAGATGAACCTCTCCAAATTAAACTCAGCAAAACTCCCATCGTTGTTAAGTGCATTTGATGCCTGTTACTTAAATTCTTCAATCAATATAATCATATTTGTATCTGCTATATAGACACACACACACACCCCTTATCTCCTTTGAAATGAAATTTTAATTAATCTTTCTGAACCATTATTTGATAACTGTGAAATTAATTGATCCTTTTTTATCAAGGATGACCCCTTCTTTCTGTCTCATATCTGTATTCCTCGATCCCATGAAATAGTGGATGGCGGGCTCTCTCTCTCTCTCTCTATATATGTATATATATGCGCATAGAAGAGATACATGGGGCAACACCACCATTGATTTCAATAGCTTAACACAACCACAACAGTTTGGTGATTTCATATGTATAAAGGTTATGGTGTAAGGTGCAACTTCAACAACCAGATTTTTTGTGCCATCGCATCTTCTCGATCCACTCAACTAACCCCGGCGAAAAGAAAAACTTTGGATATTTTGTTATACACACTTTTTTAAATCATACGGTGAAGAAATTAAGACTACTTAATTAAAGAAATTTACAACTAAGTGTAAATATTGGAGAAAAGGTTCTTGTATTGACACTTCATACAAAATGTATTATACCAATTATTAATAAGGAGCCATCGAATATTGAATGGTGTGGTATGCTACCTACGGCACAGCTTCACATGGGTGAAATACTTGGAAACAGAAAATTCAAAATATTAATACCCTTCATTTGTTGATGATAAATTTGGGACTTGTTTGGCAACCCAATCTAAAATCTAGGGTTTCAAAACCAAGGTTTTGCCCAAACAAAATTTTTTCACCCAAAAGCTATTTTGGTTACAAAACCTCAGTTTGAAACCTAGGTTTTGAAATATAGGTTTTCTCTTTCATACTTTTTCCTCTTTTCTCTTTCTTACTTTTTTCTCTTTTCTCTTTCCTACTCTTTCTTTTTTGCTCTTTCCTACCCACTTTTTTGCCTCGAAATCCGTAAAAGCTAATAACTTCCCAAACATAAATCATTTTTCAAAACCTAGGTTTTGTCTCGGACTGTAAAAGCTATTTTCCAAAATCTATTCTTCAAAATTTAGGTTTTACCTCGAAATTTATAAAAGCTATTTTCAACCTTCCATCCAAACAAACTCTTGGTCTTCAATCAATATCTTCGGAGCATCTCTATGATTTTATTGGTCACAAAAAAACATTTTTAAATCTCTGGTGGCCAGGTAGACTGCCTTCTTTTGATAATAACATGACTTACCACTCAAAAAGAGACATAACATGCGAATAAATTGATTTTCTTATACTTTCTAACTCAATGAAGATTGTTACAAAAAAAAACCATAGAGATAGACCCTCATGCAATGTTTTAAAACTTACGAGTATAATTAAACTTGTGACGGGGATGTAAACTCAAATCATGGGCCCACAAAAGTTTACTTTTATCAATAAATAGCTACTAAAAGTATATAATTAAATAATTAAAATAAAAGGCAATAATTTTATTTAAATATATTTACAATTCAAACAATTGAAATTAAATCTATCAACATCCATAGTTGCTATATTCAACAAAGACATTTCTATAAAGTTTATATATGAAACCACTGATTATAATCAAATCAAAAAAATTAACATGAATTTAATAGTAAATTGATATGATTTTGTAAGGTAAAAACATAAAAACGGTAATCTTGATGAGTAAACTAGTGAGTTTAACCAAGTTTGTAATTAGTATGATTTTAAGAGTAAGTTGACACATTTTTATAAAGTAGAATCATAAAAAAGGTAAACTCAAAGAGTCAACTTGTTAGTTTGACAATAATACCCTCAACGTTTAACATATAAAAAAAATGTTTAGTTAAACTCATGCTAAATCTCTATTTTTAGTTTTAGTTTCAATCTCTATGTTTTTTCGTTGTTTTTCATCCTTCTATTTTATATCATCCCAAATGTTGATCCTTAAAGTCCTACCAGAATTTGTTTCTAAGTTTACCGGTGTTAATTTCGTTAACTAGACTGATAGTAGATTGATTATCGGAATTGAATGATTGATCTAGCAGCTTACATACAAGGCCAAAACTAAAATTCTTAAAAGTATATAAATAAAAAAAAATCTTTTATAGACTTGGAGTTTGTTAAGCGTGTGTGTGTGTGTATATAAACCAACTTGAATAGAGTTTAGAGTTCAACTTCCAAGGATTTACTGTGAAAGGATCAAATAAAGTGACAAATTGGATATTAAATGGAGAAATAATTGATTTTCAACAATAAATTTTAATTTCAAAATGTTCGAAATCAAATTTTATAGTTAAAAATTCAGTTCATCTGCTCGATCAAAATTGACTTTGTTTATCTATTGTCTGTCATTTTAATTACTACACTGCAAGTACATGGAAGTTGAACTCTATTTAAATTGCAGTTTTTATAGGGTTTCACTCATTCTAAATTTTTATATTTTTAATAAATTTTAATTTTGACTCTAATACTTTTAATGGTTTCGGTTTTGCTTCTTACATATATAAGCATAACATCAATCCTAGTATCAGCTGTCAATTTCAACCTAGTTAATGATGTTAATGCCACATCAATAAAGTTAAAACCTTTAAGCTCATTCAAACCCTTATAAAAACTACAGAACGATTGTTTTGAACTGCATAAACGTAGGGACAAAAAAAACAGCAAAAAAAAAAATTATATGAACCAACAATAAAATTAATTACAAATTAAATATCAGAAGTAGGTTTAATCCTAAAAAAATTAGCCACTCAAGGCGAGTTGAGTTGCAGTACTAGATCTAGAAATATATCCCAACTTTTTTTTCCCGAATCCACGTTTCCAAAGATCATATCATAACCCCGTTTAACTGAGCTTATACACTACTAGAAAATTTTAAATTAGCGAGGAAAATTAGCAACGAATTTAAAATTCCTCTCTAAATAATCCAATTAGCGAGGAATATTAAATTCCTCTCTAAAGTCTAAATTAGCGAGGAAAATTAGCGACGACTTAGATATTTCTCTCTAAAATTTCCAATTAGCGAGGAATTTAGCGAAGAATATTAAATTCCTCTCTAATTTTTCAAATTAGCGAGGAAAATTAGCGATGACTTGGATATTCCTCTCTAAAATGCATAATTAGCGAGGAATTTAGCGAAGAATATTAAATTCCTCTCTAATTTTTCAAATTAGCGAGGAAAATTAGCGACGACTTAGCTATTCATCTCTAAATTTACAATTCTTTCTAAATTATCTTAATCCTCTTTAAATTATCTAATTAACAAAGAATTTATTCATAATTAATATTTTATCTCTAAATAATAAGTGAATTCAAATGAATTATTTTCCTTTCTAAAATTTCATTTACCCCAACATTTGTTAAAAAAATTATTTCCCTCCAATGTAAGCTAGCAGGCAACACTCTTTTGGCGGAAATTTGGAATGAATTATTTATTTCCCTCCAATGCAACCTGGCGCCGCGACCTTCTTCATTTGATTCTCACCCTTCGAAGCCTCTCACGGTTCCAATCCTCTTGTTACCCTAAGAAACCCTAAAACCTCTCCTCCTGGAAGAAACTCACTCTCAGCTTTATTCCTCGGCACGCACGCACCAGACCTTCACGAGAGGAGGGAGCAGACTTACGACGCCTCCACTCGGCCACACAGCGCGAGCCACCTCTTCATTTTGCGCTTCGCCACCTTCTCTCTCGTACTCTTGGGAGCCCGCAAGAGTAATGTTACGTTCTCTCTTCGCCACCTTCTTCATGCTCTTTGTTGGATTTGGGGGTAGGAAATAAGTCTTATATAGATTGTTTAATTCTGATGTGGTTGTTTTGTTATATTTACATTATTTTTGAAATGGAATGGAATGTTGTGGGGAGGGCAGAGCATAGTGTTCGAGATCTTGAATATCTAAGTGGGGAATTGATATGTGTCATTGTGGTTAGTCTGAGTAGCTGGGCTGTTAGTCTGTTAGCTGTTAGAAATACGTTAGAAATACGCTGACCTGTATAATAGTTTGTATAACGAACGGTGAGTTGTCATTGTAACCAACTCAGTAGCAAGTAGCAATAGTCTGATAGTTTATAAAAGGGAGAGCAAGTCATGTACTGGAACGTGTTATGAAAATAGATTGAATTTCCTTCTTTCCCTTCTGCTCTTCCTCTCTCACTCTCTTGGCTCGTACCAAATGGTATCAGAGCCGATCTTTCGGCCGCCATTGCCGCTACCACCAGAGGTCGCTGGTAAGACGATCCTTGCTGCCATCACACAGTTAGGGCAGTTAAAGCATCTTTCTACTGTTAAAGAATATGCACGACAATTCGAAAGTGTACTACCATATACGCACTTGCCTGAGTCCACAGCTATCAGGATATTCATCAACGGACTTCCACCGGAGCTTCAAGGTTTTGTTCGATTCTTTAATCCAAGCTAGCTTTCCGCAGCAATTTGTTTTGCCGACATTCATGAACGCTACGGACCGAAGTCGACCAGGCCACAAGACTCAGTTGCGAAAGATGATGACCAAGATCGAGGCGACCTACAAGTGCAAGAAATTGATTCCAACAGAAAAGCAATGGATGAAGATGACGGTGTTGATACAAACGGTGTGAAAAACCAACCAAACAATGAACACATCATAGAAGCACTGGTGGTGTTGAATGCCGGTGGTGAAGATGAAGAAAAACGTGAAGGACTCTCGAATCTGGAAGTCACAAATAGCAATTTCAAAGAACTAGAGGGCCTACACGGAACCGAGAGCATAGAGGATGAATGCCATTTTATCAAGAAAGATGAATGACGGATCGACGAACAAGAAAAACCAAACGCACTCTTTGACTTGAAGACTAATCTTGCCACGATTCAAGCCCTCTAGGAGAAGGCAATTGCTCAAGCATGCAAGCCCTCTTTGCTTTCGATGTTCACTAGCCACAAGATGTACTCGCGAACCCAGAAGACGCCTCCAATACAGTCTATTGGGAAGATTTCACAGATATCGACTTCACAGACGTCTTATATGCTCAGTGCTCGACCTATTATTGAATCAATGGGGGAGAAGCTCACATCACATCCCCCTTCTGCGGTGATCTCTAAGGATCCGCTCATTGCACCTCCAAACACATCTCTGTTTTTTGACTCACCCTACTCAGTTCAGCCCTTGGCGCCTTCTCTCAATGGTGATGTCTTCCAAACCGTGCACAAGAACGGATTCCGTCACAACTATTCCTTCATTTCTCTTCCATGCTCAACTGAAGCATTAAAGTCTAGTATAAAAGGGAAGTCATTGTTACCATCCACAATTGCTGACTTAAAAATGCCGGATAGGAATGATGCCATTAATTCCTTTGCTCTGATCAATAAGCGACACGAGAGGTACCCACAGTTTCAGATCAAATTTTCTCAAGCTGGCCATTTCATATGGCACCGATGGAAGCTTCGACCCATTGACTCGGGTACAAGGAACAATCAAAGTGTAATGAAAGATGAAACTGTCGTTAGCTTTGCCAAATTACAGGGATTAACTAGGTGCTGCCTCTTCCATGAGATTTCAGCCATTGGGTCTATCATTTCATATCTATTTTCGAGTTTTAATGGCCTGATAATGGCGAAGGAGCTGTACCTGTTTTACATTGATAAAGTGCAGACAAATGGCGAAGCACGCAAATCAAAAGGGTCTAGGAGGAAGCTTTGCTTTTTCTCTGACTCTTGTCTAACACATGCAAAGTACCCTTTTCATAGCCAGACCCTCCTTGGAGATTGTGTAGGTGCTACTGTCCAGCTGTTCCCCATTACTACCGTGGAGTGTTCTGTTTGGGCCTATAAGCAACTATACGGGTTCAAGAAGCTGGGCTGATTTGGAGACTGCCATTTCCTTGGAGGATTTATGGGTTTTAGACCTCAATAGTAAATCATGCGCACTGCCCTAAATCCAACTGTTATTCTTGCATTCATGAATTCGTTTCCCCCTCCAATTGTACTCATCCTTGAGGACAAGGATATTGTTTTAGGGGGGAGTATTGATACGTGTCATTGTGGTTAGTCTGAGTAGCTGGGTTGTTAGTCTGTTAGCTATTAGAAATACGTTAGAAATACGCTGACCTGTATAACAGTTTGTATAACGAACGGTGAGTTGTCATTGTAACCAACTCAGTAGCAAGTAGCAATAGTCTGATAGTCTATAAAAGGGAGAGCAAGTCATGTACTGGAACGTGTTATGAAAATAGATTGAATTTCCTTCTTTCCCTTCTGCTCTTCCTCTCTCACTCTCTTGGTTCGTACCAGGAATGAACGGATTATAGGCAGCGGAGCTGATACATAGGAGGATTCTGCCGGAGGACTGGGGCAGGGAAACACATCGTCTTCCTTTGTGGTTTACATTCTTGGTGATCCAGATCTGCTTCTTCCATCCAAGCATTAGTTATCATTTCAGTTCGATCACTCTGTTTCAATTTCATTTTCTTGTTTTAATCCTGCTTAATTTTCATTTCATCTGGCTGTTTCATTTCAATCTTTGATTTCCTTTCATATTTTTGTAAACATCTGCTTCTGACCTTCCTTCCAAACTTACTAAAAGAAATTTTGAGGTTTTAGCGGACATTGAGAATCTTAAAATAGGCGATGAAGAGCTCAAGTAAGTATTTCTATGATAGTGATTGAAAATGCATCATTTATGGGAATTTA
>JANTPZ010097097.1:0-12545 GCA_025593235.1 Vachellia pachyceras
AACCTCTCCAACATTTAGGGCAAAAACGCACAGAAACTAGGTGGAAGAAGAAGATGGAAGATCAAATCTTTAAAAGAACAAGGTGGAAGACGGTTATGCTGCTCACTCCAGTGACTTCGTTGTTCTCCGTGCTACACTCTTCCCGCGCGAATGGAGACGAAGAGAAGCCACGAGCAGCGAGAATGGAGATGAAGAGAAAGCTACCAGCAGATTTCCCTTTTCAAACATCAAGGGCATATGTGTCTTTTCCCTCCTGAAATTAATTGCACATTGGTACCTTGGGACTGGTGGTTAAATATTTAAAAATCTGGGACCATTTGTTCAATATCTCTGTTACGTGGGACTGAAACATAAATCTCCCATATCACTTCTCATACGAGATGGCAAAAAAAAAAAGTACTCTCGGTTTTTTATATTGTTTTTTAAATGATCTTAGTTATTGTACTTATGTATTAAAAATGGACCGAACCAGCCAGATTGATGTGGGAACCGTACAATAATACATAAGTTATTGTATTTATGCATTAAATGATTTTTTATTTTAATTAATTTATAATAACAGCCAGATTGATGCATTAAATGATTTTGTAAATTAATTTTATAATAATATATTTTTAAAATGTTTAACATATTTTTACAATATATTTTTAATTAAAATTATAAAAATAATATTTTTAATTAATTTTATAATAAGTTTTAATTATAATATTTTTAATCATAATAATATTATTTCCTCGTGGCATTAATGAAATGATAAAAAATTTGCAAGAGTAAAATTGTCAAAAAGTCTGACTCCCATTCAAAAAAATCCCAATTTGATGGGAAGCTAAAATAGGGATTTAGGAGGAGAGTGGAAGGTAGATTTGAGCTCTCATTCCTTCTAAAATTTCAAACCAAATGAGGAGAGGGAATCATTTTTCTTTTCCTTCATTCCCCTCCCCTCCAACCAAACACATCCTTAGTGAACTTATACTATCTTTAACATAATTTATTGTTTTAGTTTATTATTATATTGATGATTTCTTACTTTTATTTTTGAATTACTAAGCCAAACTACCACTAACTATTAGTGATTATATTTTAGTGTTTCATTATTTTTTACTTTGTAGTTTTTGAAGGATTGTAAGAATAAACATATATTCTAAGTACTGTATTTTATTATTGTTACAATCAAATAGCTATGTGGGATATGTATACATCAAAACATTATGTATTTAGTATCCTTTTATTTAAATATTATGATATTAACTTATTTATAATCAAATATGAATTTTTATTGAATTATATTATATTGATATGACCTGTTTAACCTATAGGTTGACCTTAATTTGACTTACTAATCATTGATCCACTGCTTCGATAGGCTCAGAAGCTGGTCCCGGTTTTAATAATTGGTTATTTATAGTCTTTATATTTATAAAGAGAAAGATATGATAGCTTGATATGGGTTAATATCATTTCCCCCTAAGTTTGTAGGAATTTTGATTGCAGTTCAAGTTTTTTTTTTGATAGCATGGAAATATAAAATAAAAGCACAAACACTAGCTAATGCACATTAGTACTGATAAGGAAGATAGGGTCATCCATGGACATAAATTATTATGGTATAGATTTTGGTCTTTTAATCCTTGATATAAGAGCTAATTGATTTTTAAGGAAATTAAGACAGCTAATTAATAAAAATATTTATAATTTTTCTAAAAATTATTTTATCTTACTTATAAAACAATTTATGATATAATGATATATGTATAAATATTTTAGAATATAATATTATAATTAAATAATTTATTTTTCTATTTTAATCACTTTAAGAAAGTTGAATTAGTCTGAGATATTAGTAACTTGTCAACAAAGTATAACTGAAATTTGAGGCAGGAGGCAGGTGAGCGGAAAGAACCAGGAAAGTCGTCAGTTACAACTAACCATTGCAGTTATTCATATTCAATTAGCGGCGGCGTGTGCTGTGTTTCCGACCTTATGCTTTGCCGCCTACTGTCTTCCACGATGGTTCACCACTCAACCTCGCGTTCTTTTCCCAATACTTGATGATTTCATTGATATATTTTTGATTTAATTCGACGACCGCGATGGCAATATACAAATAGCTGGATTCCTCAAAGCCTTCATGTCCCACAGAAAGCTAAAGGTCGCGCGTACCCTGAAGCGCAAGCGTCATCTAACTTGTTCCCTCCCAAACCTCACCATTCTACAATCCCTCCCGCCTTTACAGAGTATATTCTTCTTCCCTTTTTTTTATTTTACTTATCCTTGCTTGCTTATCCTAACCTCTCTGTTTAAACTCTTGTATGCAAGTCCTGTTTTCTTTTCTTTTCTTTTTCTGTCGTCTTTAAGAAAGTTTTTCGCTTCACTTCTATTTTGTTTTTTACGTTGAATCTTGATACTGATCAATATTCTGTGGCGCCCGCTTCGAAAACTCCGTATGAAATCAAAGCTCCCTCCTCTTTTTTTTAGCTTGCTACTTTTGCATTTGCTATTCCCTTTTCTTTTCTATGGATTGATCTGTGTCTGTTTCTTTTCCTGATAGCCTTCTCATCGGGAAATCGATACCACTTTTCAAATCTATACTCATATTTTGGTTAAGATTTCAGCTGCTTTCCCTGTTTAGTTCATCGACTTTGACTTATCTCATCCCCGTCTGTGCTTTTGATCTCTTCGATGCATCTAATAGGCAAGCGTGAAACCTCAAAACTAAATCTCTGCTTTCCATACACCGTTAATGGTTTAGTCATATAGAATCAGCTGCTAATTCATGCTGAGGATGGCGAAGTTCCCTTTTTGGGGGGGGGGGTTCATAGGCACTATCGGAGTACAAATTTAGAAACTAGATTAATAGTTATGATTATGATTTTGACATGCCTTGTATTAAAAATAAATATACGGTTTATGGGTAGAAAAATTAATTCTTGTTCAATGAAGTTTCAATTATCAAGGGCTAAAGGATAAATTTGCCACTGAAGTATCACGAAGTTGCAGTGGGTGTCCAGAAGTTTTTTTAATAAGCAACATTGCACCGTTTTTTACACTTCCAAAGCAACATTGCCCCTAAAAAATTCTCCGGAGACCGAATGCAACTCCATGGATACTTCTGAACTAAATTTGTCCTTTAACCATTCTATAAATGCATTTAAATCACGTTGATATTGAATGCTGATAAGAGATAGGGTGTACGGTGTATCATGTGCCCTTACTCTGTGCATGCAGCCTTATGAGGCACTTGTTAGAATTTAGGATTAATGAAGGCTTACATTATTTCCACAAAGATCATCATTAGGTTCTTAACTTATCATTAATGCCTTTTAGATATTTTCGTCTTTAGCCCAATGGAACTAAGATTTCATTTTCTTGGCATAATGTATATACTGTTTGCAGTTTTGATATGTATTAAATCATTTATGTGAGTTTGCAAGCTTGGTTTCCAGAAAGATCTTTCTATTACCTGTTTTGAAGTTTTGATATGTTGCCATTGTTTAGAAAAGCGTATTTGAGTGAACGTTGGGTGCTGATTTAATACTTATAAAGAAAAACAGGATGGAGCAACATACTGAAAGAAATGAACCAGTTTGGAATATACCAGAGGAAGGTATTAAGAATACAATTAAGACAGTTGAAGCAAGGTGTGATGATCAACCAGTTCGTAATGTACCAGAGGAAGCTATGAACAATCTAATTAAGGTAGATGAAGCAGGAAGTGACGATAATCTAGTTTGTAATATACCTGCGAAGGCTACTAGCAATCCAGTTAAGACAGATGAAGCAAGAAATGATACACAAGTGGTTTTTCCTAATGCTGATGAAGGGAGGGAAGTTTCTGTTTCTGTCCCAAATGAAAAGGCTGGGCCAGAGGTTTTGAGAACCTCTTCGGTTGAACCACCAATTAGATGTTTGAAGAAGAAGCTTCTTATTCTTGACATAAATGGTCTGCTTGCTGACATAGTTCTCCCTCGACCAACTGACCACAAAGCAGACGAAATTGTTAATGGGCGTGCAGGTGAGAATCAATTATTTTATGTGTTTGTAGCATTTCTGATAATTACTTCATACTTCGCTGATGAGGTGATTTCTTATTTTCAGTTTTTAAGAGACCATTCTATCTGGAGTTTCTGAAGTTTTGCTTTGATAATTTTGAAGTGGCCGTATGGTCTTCAAGAATGAAGTAACCTATAACTATCTTTACTCCATGTCACTCTCTATATTATTTATGTTCAGTTTGTATGTTATTGATCCGCTGTTTTATATAAACATAGGTTTTTAATTGTTTAGGAAAAATGTTGATAAAGTCATCTACTGTTTAATGGGTGACATGAGACATAAGCTACTTTTCTGTTGGGTAAGCACTTGAGCTGTTTCTATTTACTTCCAATTCTTTATTTCTCTTGTTCAAATGTTGATATGATTTATGTTCTGGATAAGTAGGTTTAGCATATCTAATAAACCATTCATGTTTGGCAATGCAATAATTAGAGCAATTATTTTGGTAATTGTTGACCATAATACTTGTTTAATAACGTCATATTTAGAGTGGATGTCCTAAGTGTTGTGTTAAAATGTTAGGAAGTATTAATTGAATTTAGATAATTAGTGTGATATTTTAAGAAGATATCCTTCTCTCCCTGTATTTTTTCTCTGAACGTAACCTAGATACCATAAAAAATTCATGACTATGTCTGTCTTATTTTCCATGACATTTCTTATATGATGACACTTCTGTGTGATTCCTTGGTAGTTTCTTCATCTGTAAAAAATTTTCTACTTAACCTCATTGCTCTGCAGCCTATAATTGATTCTTGATGGTGTTGAATTTTGGCAGGATCATTCTCACTGCACTCCAACAAGTTTTAGAACGCTGGAGAACAGGCACAAGCCTCTGGTTTTTAAGGATCTGAGGAAAATTTGGGATAAGCATGATCCTAATCTTCCGTGGGAGAAGGGATACTACAATGAATCAAACACATTGCTCTTGGATGACTCTCCTTACAAAGCATTGCTGAATCCTGTAAAACTTTTTTTTATACAGCTTGCTATCTTCTACATGTCTCTGCATAACCCTAAAAATTTCACTTACTCATGGGTGTTGTGTTCAATCATTTCAGCCACACACCTCCATCTTCCCTTATACATACACGTACCAGAATAAGTGTGACAATTCATTAGGTATGCTAACTTGGTCAGTATATGGGATAAACAATCTTAAAGTGCCATATTGATCTGTTTGTGTGATTAGCACTTTCATAAACATGATGATTCATTACAGGTATTGGAGGCGATCTGCTAGTATATTTGGAAGGACTAATGAAAGCTGGAAACATGGCAGAGTACATAGAGCAAAACCCTTATGGTCAAGAACATATCACTGAAAGAAGTCCTTCTTGGAGCTTCTACAATAGGGTTTTGCATGGTCTTTCTACCAGTCAACTTGAAAAGATGAGCCTCTCAGCTTAACTGAGTTAGCCAGAGCAGAGCCATTCAAAACAGAAATTGAAAGATAGAAAGGGGGGGGGGAGCTTTTTTTTTTCGATCCATCAACAGTTTCTTGCATGTTTTGATCCTTCAAACTTGTATCAAGCATCTTGGTTGTTACAACCTGTTATTGAACTTGGGTTAGGTTGCTGGCGAGAAGTATCGCAGTATTAGTAGTATATTCATGCTTTGCCATTACCTCTGATCTGGCTCAGTTGTTTGAAAGTCTTCTATCTATCTGAGCATGAATTGCCTTGCCTGAATTTTCTTTCTCCTGATAAAGGAAAAATATCAAGTCACTTCTCAATTAATTTGAAACATGTGTATTCTGTTTTCTGATTAGAGGCCCAATCAGTGTTGGAGAGTGGAGTCCCACATTGAATAAATTAGAGAGATTCTTGTCATTCTGTATGACGAAAAATATCAAGTCACTTCTCAATAAATTTGAAGCATGTGTATTCTGTTTTCTGATGAGAGACCCAATCAGTGTTGGAGGGTGGAGTCCCACGTTGAATAAATTAGAGAGATTCTTGTCATTTTGTATGACAAATTGCTCAAAATACCAGCCATGATAAGACCAAGAGCTTGATATTCTAAAGTGAAAAGTGTGATGTGTTATGAATAATATGGATTCACTAAATCGAAGTTTAATAAAAGAGAGAAAAACCAAGTCAAGGCTTGAGTATGAATGAATGATAAAGCAACAAAAATGAAGGCGACCAGTACGATGAGTGGCGGAGCCAGGACCCTGTGACAGTGGGGGCAATTTTTTATTTTCAAGCAAATGACAACAGACTTATAAATATAGATAATTTGAGTGGGTTCAAATTTTAACAATTAATGGATGTATAATAAAAATTTAATAATAATTTACATACATACAAAAAAATTCAGTGGGGACAATTACGCACCCTTAGCAAAGAGTGGCTCCGCCACTGATGGTTGTGTTGCCAACCTAGGACATCGACTGCCCAACACAGCATCGTGAAGGAATGGTCCATTTGATTGGAGAAAGCAGGAAGGCATGCGTTGGATCACACAACCTCTAAACGATGTTGACAACACTAAACAGTTTCGAGGTTTCCCACTTTGTCCCTTACGTGGGGCATCTATCATTCACCAACCCTTCACCTGCCTTTCCCACTTTGTCCCTTGCCAGGTGTCGGGCATTTTTCTTCATTATACAGTGAGCTGAAAGAACGGTAGAGAAGTACTTTTACGCAAGTTGAGGTAAATATGTGAAGGAGATTATCTCATTTGCGGAAAAACACTGTTGAACGTGCTTTTAAACCCCTGAGAAGCTTTGCCAACCATTACTATCTTAGCAATTAACTAATCTACGTTGTAACTTTGCAACGAGATGCCTCTCCTTTAGGTATTTTTAACAATGTGATATTCAAACTCAATTTGTCTCCTTTACGATCTAGCTGGTCCTCACCTGACCAGATACCCTTATGTTTCTCATTACTATGCACTTCACCATGTCCTTGCTACAAGACTTGGATAAGTGCCTGTTTGTCAACATATAAAAAAGCACTTGAGTCCCAAATCATGGATGCCAAACAACCCACAATTTTTACAAAATCGCTTCTGAAAGTAAAACCATGGTTTAGGAGCCCCAAACCATGGTTTTGGAAAATCTCTTGTGTGTCAGCTTTACGCACGCTGGTTCCAGGAGACACCCAAAATACCCTCTGCTCTCATATGCTCTCATCTGTTTCCATCTGCTGTCATCTATCGTTGCCGCACAACCTCCTTTGCAAGTTGTCTTCTTAATATAATTATTACATTATTCTGTATCCTTTTTTGTAATTTCACACAAAAAAAAAGTTATTCTAATAACAATCATCCAAACACCTTCATTTTTTAAAATCATTTTTTTCATAAAATCTATTTTTTAAATCACTTTTATGTAAGTCGAGACAGAAGCTATTCTCTAGAGGTAATCCAAACACACCCTTAAATTGAGGGCATTCAGAAAATAACTAAGTTATTTATTTGCAAAAAAAAATATATATTAGTTTTCTTAAAAAATATCCGTTCCAATCATATATATTGTAATTCTTTCTTGATGAAAACCTTATAGCATGAGCAATCAATATGAATATTTTAAAAAGAGAAGTAACAAAAAAAGAAAATAAAGTGAGATCCTATGGTTAGAATCAAAATCATTTATATATTTATGGTCAGAGGTAAATACTGTGCACGAGCACCCTGTGAAGCTGAGTGAATTGAGGAAAAGAAGAGGGCAGGACAGCAGCGAAGGAATTATTTGAGGGTAGCTTTTTACAGAGGACTGAAATCATGAGCTTGAGCATGTTCATCTTACCCTACTTACTGCTCATCTTTCTTACACATACAGTACACAGTGACGCTTCTTCTCTGTGTTTATTATTGCCCCTTCCTTCCTTTCCTTCCTTCCTTGGCAATAAGACATTAACCCCAGCAAGCAAAATTATATTCTCTCTGCATTTCAAGAATGTTTGGATGTAAAACATTTGTTTTTAAGGAACAGAGCCATATGATCGTGCATGCCAAAGCATCATCACTTGTTATTCCCTCTCACATTCCTCTGTTTCCTCCTTCTTCATGGTTGCCACCAACCCTCTCATCAATGCCATTTAATTACACCAAAATATAAATGCACTTCTTTCATATCCACCTTCCATAGTTATACATTCACCTACACCATGTTATATATTTACATATAAAATGATCGATTATATATATATATAAACTGTTTCTGATATCTTGTTGCTTTTGATATTATTACATTTGATTCTCTGATTCCATATTTGGTTGACATTCACATGATTACCGGATCCGAGTAGGAGCTGGACATCCCCACCCTTAGTTTGGAGTTCTCAATGGCTGAGATTTAATTAAATTAATTTATTAACTTTAATCATAGTCCATAGGAACGTGCTGAGGAATAGGATCACTGGGCCTACAAAGAATTTGGATGAATAAGTAGACAAGTGGCAAACAGATAAAATGATTTTTCTTTTTTTAATTTTTTTTTAAAAGCCAGAAACGAAAATTATTGAAGATTCTTATTATAATGAGATGGGCATGTGAGCCTGTACTGGGAGCCTTAGATCCTGATGACCTGTCTATTATTTATTCAACTATATGATATAATTTTTTGACTTCTTCTTATCAATAATTTTATCATTGAAAAAACAAATAGCTGTTCCCACTTTTTTTTTTTTGAGAAGGCGATTGTTGAAAATAATTCTTAGTACACGTGACTCGTATTATTGATACATACTTTATTCCCTTATCTTATTCCAAGATTAAAAAAATATTTGTCAGAGAATTCAAAAGTTATTCCTTGTGAATTGTGATCACTTGGCCAGGTCCACAATCTTCCTTCCACTTTTGATTGTTAATTTCAACAATATTTTTTAAAAAAAATTACTTACAAGTATGTGTATATAATTTTGATTCGTTCTAATGATATATTTGTACAATGCACACAACTAAACGAATCAAAATTTAAATCGTTGTTACGAAAAGTTAATGCTGATCAATGTTGAGTCTGAACCTGCATGTGTACGTAACAAAATTCTATAGGGTGACATTTAATCTTTTATGTGATATTATATATGCTACATACATTAGGGATAAGGTCCCTCTCACACACACATGTATATAGAATGGTGCAAATTACTATAAAGACCTCGTCAAAGGGTGCTATATATATATATAACATGCGTTGTCCCTTGTTTAAATGTCACTTCATCATGTCTACGGAACCTTTTAGGCATGTATCCTTAGGAATGTGGAGTAGATTTTAATTCTGGCTTCCTTCTGAATCTAAGCTTCTCTTTAATTGTTTATTTGATATGGATATATACCATCATTATGGGTCCTATCATTCATCTCCCATGGCTCCAACTCAAAGTACTCTTGCACATGGGTAATTAATTAATCCATGCCATAAAGTTTTCTTCAGACTTGGAACTTAAGGTATGTTTGGTGTCCATAGGATATTATATTGAACAATATATAAAATCAACAGAATAAAACAATTCTCTCTCCTTCCCCTATAATAAGTTACATTTTTTTTTGGATATGACTGTTTTTTTTTATAAGTTGTATTTTGTTGGAGTTTGAAATTTTAATTTGCCTTTTTTTCCCCATTTTATGCCAACAACATGTATATTCATACTATTCATTCTCTCTTTTGGTAGACTCTTTCTAATTTTTTCACTCACTCATAATGTTTCACTTATCCTTTTAATAAATAAAGGCATATTTTAAAAATATATGTATCACATATTTATTTTTTCAACCAACCTTTTGATATATATAATTCGATTATATTATATATATATATTAATATATATGGAGTGAAAGGGAGTAAAAACCAATAGGCAAAACAATTGGATTTGGTGAAAATGATTCAATTCTTCTCAAGTATAATTAAGAGTTAAAACTTCAAACTTTGCGAATAAAAAAAAATACTTCCAGTTAGATCTCTGGTAGTACTTGAACTTCACATGATAATATCAAGATAATTGTAAACAAGTAGACAAACACAAGCAACTGGGTATTACATTATTATTGGGTTTGCTCCAACTCAAAACTCATGCACGTGGTAATTAAGATGGGATAGATAAAGCTAGCTTCTTGAAACTTGCAAGTTAAGGTATATATTTGATATACGTAGACAGGATGTTGAAGAATAATTAAATAGGATGGGGGAAAACCAAAAGATAGTTTTTTTTTGTTACCCGTCCGGTCTCCGGAGCTTCGTCTCGACTAATCCGGACTCGACCCGCATCGCGCACCCGGAAAAGGTGGAAAGGTCTCCCAACAATGATTGCTGCATTCACAAAAAAAACCAAAAGATAGTTAGTCGTGGTACTTAGACGAAGTGATAAAGTAATAATATTTTTTTTTTTAAAAGAACGACATATTATTATTATCCATATGAGGTTTGCTAGTGCTGGTTAGATGATAGATACACAGCATGCATAATATATAATATCAAATGTCATAATATATAGTTAACGAGAACTCAATGGGCGACAAGAGGATATGATGGAGATGTGTTAATTAATAAGATGGTCCATGCATGCTCATCATCAATAAAATAAAAAGGAGAAGATCCCTCGTGATGCTTACCTTTTTCCATGTGTGACTGTCTAACCCACTTTTCAAATACACTTCAACCTCACACCATGTTTCCACCAAGCAATCATATTGTATTTGTATTTTCGAGTTGTATTCGAGTATTGTGAGGTATGATTGGTGGTACGTAGTTCTTCCAAAGGCGTTTTTGCGTTTAAATAGATTTGAATTCAAGATTTTATGCTTAAAATTAAACCACTTCCATTAAAACCAACTTTTATTGGTAGTTTTCTTTTTTTATTAATAATATAGAGAATCTTTGTGAGTTTTTTTTTTGAAATACTGCTTAAAAGTTTTTAATTCGAATTTTTTTGGCAAAAAATACCCGATATATTCTTATACATATGAAGTATCAATACAATACTTTATCAGATTTTATATGCAAAAAGTACATGTACTCAAATAGAGGTACTTATATCCTGTCAAAATATAGAAAAGTCTTGTTTTTTTGTTTATTTCTTTATTGGCAATAAATACAAAATTTAATTTTGGTAATGAGTGTGATTTATAACAATCTTGTTCCCTGATATGATAAAGGGATGAAATGATAAATGAATAACGTAAGAGTTTGTACAAATATATGCATAGCTGTTTTAAGAATCAAGTAGTTTGGAAAACACACACACACACACACATTCATCTCTTGTTTTAATTAAATATTCTTCGGCAATATAATTATGCTTTAATAATCACAAATAAATAAAAATAGTAGTTAAAAAGTTATTTATATTAAATTAATTATATAATGAATTAATTGCTTATGAATTTTAATTGTATAAAATGGCAAAACAGAACAAAAATCAAATGCTCTGGACATTATCGAACTGGAATTATTTTTATATTTCGGACTAATTCAGACTAAGAGAAAATGACTTAAATTAAGTACCCTATAGGTAGTATTAATGAAATAATGGCAGCACATGAAATTAATAGACTCATTGCAGTCAAGTTAATTGCTGCTAAAGAGTAATAAAGAAATAGATAGTTTTGATTATTCTCATTAATCATGTTTGTAGATTTTTTGTTCCTGCTTTTCCTCTCTTTCATTTGTCTTCACGTACATGCAATTTATCGGAAAAAACAAAACATCCTTGTGAATTGATATATTTCCAGCAACACATAAAATTCAAAATAAAAGGTCGAAAGATAGAGAAACCCTTTGCTGTTTATACTGATTTCATGAATGGAGTATTCTATAAGTTTTGAGTTATGTCATTTCTCTCGCATACACACACTGTTGAATGCTTTGCCTTCTCTCCCCCCATTGTGATCCTCTCATTGTGATTCTCATAAATAAACCCTGGGTCGACAAGGTCATGATGACAATAAAAGATCGACAAGTGCCAACGAGCACCAATCCTGGTAGAAAGGGTTGTGACCATTTGAGTACAAGGACTCAAGTTTAAATGTTAAATGTAGAAAATGTTTTTGAAATAGTACGATAATGCTCGAATCTGATCTGATTTAACAATATCAGAAAGGAGAGAATGAGATTTACGGCTGGCTAGCCGATACATTAAATTGATCGCACTTGTTGCCGTTTTTCTACGATAATCCCTTTCCACTGTACCACATGACATTTCATCTTGTCTGGTTTGTGATCTGACGCAAGAAATATCAATTGGCCCAACATGTTCTCATTATCATCATCTTCTTAGCTTATTAGAGCAGGAAATTTCCTCTCCTTTCTGAATTCTTTTACATGAAGCCAAACACAGAAAAAAGAAGCCCTAGCTACTTAGCCAGTCAGGTAGGCGTAGAGTCTAAGTTTCACAATTACAAGATATAAGAAAGAATATGAGCAATCTGAATGAAATGGCCAAGCCGATGCAATGTGCACTGGCCCTGTATTGTATATATGATGACTACACCAGCAATGCTGTTACAACAGGTGGTCCAGAATCGTAACGGAATAGCTATGCACA
>JANTPZ010097099.1:0-18879 GCA_025593235.1 Vachellia pachyceras
AGCCGTTAGGGTTTTGCCTAACTGCAAGCACGTGTTTCATGTTGATTGTGTTGACACTTGGTTCGCTTCCAACACCACTTGCCCGATCTGCCGCGCAGCGGCTGAACCCGCCAGCGGCGCTGCTCAGCCCACAGCAGCGCCTGTATCAGAGAGTGGCGGGACAATCTAAAAGTAAATATAATTAAGCATGACTAATAGAGTGGTTGTCAATTCTTTTTTTTTTTTTTGGCTGAAAGTAGGGTGGTAATCTGAGAAAATTATTTATTTCTTTTTCCTTGTGGTTATCATTATCACTTCTCTCAGATTATATTAATAATATACTTCCGTACTCCGTAGAAGATGGCTCTTCTAAATTTCATATAGCCTTTCTACTTGGATATAATAGATGGTGGGTGTGTTTGGCAACAATTTTGTAGAGTTTTCAACGGTGTTTTTCTTCAAAATAAGATAATCTATGAAGAACTCAAACGCACGTTCATCAGCTGGTATATTTTACTATTTTTATTATCTAGAAGTTCGTTTTAGGATATTCATGTTATTAAAACTACTCTTTTTTGGCTAATTTTCTTCATAAAAATGTTCTAATTAATTTTATCTTTTTAATGGTAATCAAAATTACTCTTTTTTAACTTTTTCCTTTTCTTACTCCTTTTCGCTTAACTTCTTTTTTCTTTTATTCTAAAAAAATTAAACAAAAAGAAATAGTTTTTATTACCATTTGAAAAAAAAATTATTTAAAGCAATTTTCATGAAGGACTGCAAACAAAAAAAGAATATCTTTGATTACATAAATGATTCCAAAATGAACCCCTAGAATCTAGATCTTAAGAATAGTAAAGTATGCCAACTGGTTAACAGAGTTAAGGCAAAATTGATGGTGTTACTAAATTTTCACCCCTATAAATTGATTATTACTAAATTTAGGTCATTCAAAAGTTAATTGTGTTAGGTTCCAATAACTTCATTACTAAATTTGCATATTTACCCTATTCTTTATTATAAAATGTATTTGTTATTTAAAATCATTCAAGGGAACCCACCGTTGGAAAGAAAAAGTAAAGAATAATTGGCGTACACAAAGAAAATATACCGTAATCAATATATACAAGAAAAGGTTTGAGTAGCATCTAAAGAAACAAAAAATAATAGAAAATAGTTTGAATGCATTAAAAAAAAAAAAGATATTGGACGCATGATTATGAGAGTAAATTAAGCATTATCTAAAAAGTGAGTAGGGGAAGAAGGGAAATAATACTCAATAAAGTTAAACTTAACCTTTTAATCAATGATTTATCTAAAAATTTGATTGTTAGATATTAAGAGTTAAAAGCAATAATGTTGTACAATCCATATAGTGGAGCATACCAAGTGAAATTAGGTTTGCTGGTCTCTGTGTTGGGCGCATGGATGAGCCTATAGCTTCTTATGTTTATCTAAAAATTTTTGCGGTTTATTGCTTCCTAATTAACCAGTGTGTGTCATTACAAGGCAATGATTTTTGTGGTCGACAAATCATTTATAGAAATCATTATGGTCTTTATGGTTAAACAAATCTTATCTTAAAATGATTAGTTTGATTTCAGTTCTAGCCTCAAATTATTATTTGACACTGTTAATACAACTGCAATATTCTAACTATTTCTCTCATTAATCATTCTTCGTATTCACCTAAGTTTTAAATTAAATATTATCTAGCTTTTATATTAAATATTATAGCAGTACTGTTCATAGAAATAATGTTTGGTTCAAAATACAGGTCATTTCATAATGTTAACAATTTTTTCCCACTTTACCCTTATCTCGCCAGACATTTAATTTATATGGAAGTGAGGTCATCAGCAACCATGTGTGTTGGACAGTTGGAGCAGCTTTAATCCTATCGATGACAAGTTTGAAATCTGATTCTGAAATGAGACCCTTGACATTACCTTCATATCTGCCGTAATTTATCGCCGGCCACATAATAGATTTTTGTAGCTTGTTATAAAAACAAAAAAGAGATTTGTGGTTCGTAAAGCCTCTTGACTTTTAATCTGACTATACTTTTTTGGGTTCAACTAATACATTATAGAGGCTTAGATTTCAGCCTGCACATAATCAAAGACCATACCCAGAAAAGGAAAGTGAAGACCGAGAACATGAATATTTCAGTTTCCTATGAAAACAAAGACAACATCTACAGAAATAGTATAAGCCAGACGGTTTCCAAGATGCAAGAGATTGATGCACAACAAAACTAACGATCGGACACTCCAATCATAGATACAGGTATTGACTAGTCAACACTCAACATGTACTTTTGTAAAGGGCGTACTCCAAAAGTTAATTATTGGAGTTGGAGAACTGTAAGCTTTAAAAGTTTTATAATGCTCCTCTTTCAACACATTTGCAATATTTAATATAAATACTGAGGTTTCAGGGGGAAAATGGGCGTTAACGCTAAACATACAAGAGCCTAGGAGTATTTATTTCTTCAAATGAAATTTCCCAGTTATAGTGGGAAAAAAAGAAATCACTGGCACAATCTCGAGCTGCCAATGCGGCCGAGAAGCAAGCATTAGACGCTAAAAGTTTCCGGCTTGGAATTCCAGATCACTGGCTGATCTGCTGCTAAAACTTGGAATTAATATGATTACAATTTACAACAGTATCTATCTATCAAGCACATCCTACTTGCTTTCCTTTATCATCCCAGTGGGTCAGTGAAGAGGATTTGGACGCTGTAGCTGGTAGAATTGTGGAGCAACTTCCAACAGCCAAGAGGGATCAATGGATATGACGTTACGCATGTATTGCTTATCAGTTGATACAAGTGAACTGTATATCACCCACTTTGGATTTACCCTGTATCAATTTTCACTCACTCAGATATTAAGTGTATACGGATTTAAGCAAGCATAGCAAACGCTTTAAAAAACAATTAAATGTGCTTAAGTTTATCGATACAAAATAAAAAAACAAAATTCTAACAAGTTACACTATTTATTAACCATAAACAATATATGTCATTTCGCATATTATGTGCCAATGCACAGAGAAACGTGTCTAAACATTATAAGTTCTCATGAGCTTTAAATAAGTGGCAGATTGCTGTACTGAGATAAATGGGGAAAATATATTCCCATAATAGGGTCGTTGTGTTGGTATCTTCATACAACTAAGTTCATTTTTAATCTTTCCCCACCAGCCACGCAGCTGTATTAGTCACAAAAACATCTAAATCCATAATTACAGACATTTTAGCCACATCAGGCTCCTCATTTTTCAAATTGGAGTAGAAAGAGTAGACTAAGAAATTAACGCATATCAAATACTTCTCACTGTAACATCGCATCATTATATGGTAACTTGAGGAAAATCACAAATTGGTTCTGTGAATTACCGGAATAAAACTGAGGATGGATGAATATAAACTTCCTGAGAACCTCTGATTGTCTTGTACATCCCATCATGGCTGTATGCCTTTCAAGAAGATATAGAAATAAGAAATTTATAATTTCACCAAAAAGAATACGTAAAAAAATTATTTCTAAAAGTGTGTCTCAGGCATGTCAAGGGGTCACTCACTTCTAGACGGCATGCATTAGCAAAAAACCCAGAAGTAACTGCTTTTCTAACCACCTGGAAAATGTAAACCAATTTTCAAAAAAAAGTCCTTCTCGAACCAAACAAGCAAACAGAGAAACTTAATGTAGCATCTAAACAAGATATCATACAATTAAACACCCAATAAAATGAGAAAAATAAATTCTAGAAACTGATAAAAGAAGGAAATTAAAAGGATATATGAGCGAATTGTCCTATCCCATATTTGCCATTCATGAAGAAGGAACAGTTAAAAAAGCTTCACAGTCTTTCCTGCTTCCAAGGTGGGGAAAATGCATGAAGCCTTAACTTCCAGCATTGACATGAAAGAACAACTTATAGTAAGAAAGTTATATGACTGAAAGTGAGTAACTTGTAAAATGAAAATAAAAAAATTCAAAAAAGCTACTGGTGGCGTCATTCACAAGTAGTAAATAGAAAAATTCCATGATGAAAGAGAAAAGAACTTGTCTAATTTCTCAACATTAGGTTTGTGAAAAGAGAAATGAAGTATAAATTCACATTCTAGAAAAGCAGCCTTATGGTTCAAAAAGCTTGCCAAGTAAATTAATAAAAGTGTAATAGATAACCACCTGTATGTCTCCTTCACAAGATTTTAAGACTATGCCTATCCTCTGTGAAATTCTTTTCAGTTGTTCCCTGACTTCAAGAACCTTTCTCTGCACAGCATGTTCACATCTATAATGAAAAGTGAAAATAAAAAGAGATACATGCACAAGAATAAAGCATCTAAAAGTACTCGACCATACACACCATAGCATGATAGTTCACATGGTTCTTGTGACACCACTGTGAAGATTTACCAGACTGAAGAAATCCCTTATATACATTAAGGAATGTTACATGGTCGCCCTGTAATAAATAAAATAACATCAAATATTAAATAATGCTACGCATTAAAAGTAAAAAATTCAACAAAATTACCTCAGCAGCAGCAAATCTCAATTTTGCCTCATCAAATTCCCTTTGCACACCTCTCCCAGAGATCCAGATAGACTGCACGAATAATTTTGAGACAACTCAACTTCTAATCGTTGCTTATTCCATAACACCATGAAAAATTGTTTGTAGAATTTGCCAACTTCTTTACACAAGATATGGCAAATTTAACTTCACAAAACACAATGGGTAAACACTTTACTTGGATGGAGAGAACAGCAGCGATTGTAATTATCTCCTCTGAACATCCAAATTGACTAGAAGCTATCAACATTTTTGAGATCATAGGGTCCTTAAAAAAACGAAAAATGATGTAAGTAATGCTTGTGGAAAGCTAACTCATTTTTGCTATACTTAGGGGGCGTTGACCCTCTTCCTGGCTTTCTGAATCAGGTCCTTCTCATATAACAATATAATATCATAATAATGGCAATAACAATAATTAATACTATAAATGATTCTAAGATGATTGTAATAGAATCTAAATCATACAAGTGGAATTTCTGCAACTTGAAATCCAGTAGGTGCAGTAAGTTTAGCATCATCATCCAAGACACCAAGTGAGTAAAGAACTTCTAGAGCTCGTATCATAGCTTCAGGAGATGGAGACGCTGGCCAGTCAAAGCCCAATATGTTATCTATACCCAATGCTTTTAACTGTAAAAGACCAGATGCAACACATGGGAAATGGACTCTTAAGATATTATTACTATTCCAGATCTGGAAAAACATTGTAGGAGGATTTAAATTTTGGCATCATATTACAGAAGCTAGAGTTAGAGAAAAGATACAGCATGGTTCATAACACAACTATGACAGTTGGCAGCACCAGCATGAAAATCTGTTCATGATGTTCTCCCATGATTCTTCTCCAATAACATCATTTTTCTCCATAAATGAAATATATAATGCATCCAAAACTACAGGATCAGTTATTACCAAAAAAAAAAAAAACTAGAGGATCAGTTATAGTTCAAGTGCTCACCATAAAACCACACATTAAATTGGAATTGATTTAGTTTACAAATCATGGCTAGTTGAGAATTCTGTTTTTCTCCTTATACAGTTTAGAAGATCATAAATGCAAAAGGTCCGAAGTCATCACTACTAAATAAAATCTTATCTCAGATGAAATTGCATTCCTGAGAAGAAAATTGCCAAATGACTACCAGAAGAAATAAGTTGGCTGTGAAAATATGTTGCAGCAAATCAACACAACAAAATTGCTAACCTGGATTACACATGAAACAAGGTTTGATCTCTGTATCTCTGGAATTCCCTCATCAGGCATGTCCTTAATATAATAATCTTCTGTATACAACCTGGTCGCACCAAGGGTCATCAATGTCAAAAACAAGCCAGAAAGCAATTAAAAGCCAAGGGTAAGGAAGGAAAAGATTTAAATCATGCATCACCATTAAAATTTAAACAGTAACACTAGGTGATAGGACAACAGAAAAGATGAGATGTAATATCAAATGTATACAGGACATTGCTGAATAATATCTCCCTATGAAATCAGGAAATCTATTAAAAACTTTCGTAAAATGAACAGCCAATAAATCTTGAAAAAGAAAGTCAGGCATATGGACTTATGTCAGTTCAGTTGGGTCCTTAAAAGGAGTAAATAAAGTTTAAAATATAATGAAACATGCACAAAGAAGATTTTCCTTTTTGGCTAGTTCTTATGAATAAAAAAGGGTACAGCTCAACCTCTTTATTTTTAAGCCATTAAAATATCTTCCCTTAATGCCAATGTCCTTGTGGCATAGAAGCCGTTAGTGCTTGTGATTCAGGAAAAAAAACGTCAATTCATTATTTCAATATTTAGCCCCCTCCCCAAAAAAAGAACAAAAACCTTCTCCCCCAAAAAATTGTTAATACGGTCAAGTGCCAATTTAACGCAGGCATGCAAGAAAAACCAATAATCACTAATCTTCACAGACAAACTTAGATATGGGTGCAGTAAGAAACCTGAAACACTTTCCCGGTCGTACTCGTCCAGCCCTTCCAGCTCTTTGTCTAGCAGAAGCCTTAGATATGGGTGCCACAACGAGATTTTCTATATCAGAAATCTGTGACAGAATTGAGAAGACAATAGAAATCAAGACTATTAGAGGAGGGGAAGATAGTAAGGAACCTCTAGACAAAAAGTTACTAGCATAGTGGTTAAAACTGTTCAAAATTTAACGTAGTAATAAAACTGAACTATGAGGAGATGGAGAAGTTTGCTAAGAAATCAACAGTACAACATGGTTCCTAGTTCTAACAGGTTATTAAGATGAAATCATCCCAGACAGAAACTACATGCTTCTATTGTTTCCATGATTCAATAACGGTGGTGTATAAACTTGTAAAGAAATTAATGAAGATTCTAAAATGTAGTGCAGAAGTGGAAACCAAGTATAACCCCTGCACGCTGGAATTTGTCAGGTTAACTTTAGATGGGAGAGGAAAATAAAATGCAAATTGAGATAGTGGGTGCTAAGCCCAGTAGCTCAGTGTCTGTACCAATTAAAATTTGAAAAAGACAAACAAAATTTTAGAACAGTTTGAACAAATCATCCCACGGGTCTCATGCATATTTACAACCATCTGAGTTGAAAGGACACAATGAAAATACCGGATTATAGAACCGCTGTTTTGAAAATCCACTATCGACAACATACACAATCCCCTGCACAATCACAAAAGTAAAGATAAAAAACAGTACTATGTTTCCCTTGATTAATATGAATCCTTCAAGAAATTACTCTAGAACGCCAACAATATTACCTCTAAAGTAATTGATGTTTCTGCTATATTGGTTGAAACAACTACTTTCCTCTTCCCTCTAGGAGTGGGAGAAAACACTAATTCCTAAAAGGAAGTTGATCATTGATCATTCATCATAACTTTCAGAAATTCAATGAAATCAAGGCACAAAAATCATTTTTAAAGAATAAGGTTCATAAATGTGTAAATAATGTATTATTGACCTGCTCAGCCCGAGGAAGTCCTGAATATAGAGGCAAAACGATTAATCCTGGCACAAGAGAAAATGCAGTATGCAGTTGCTTAATGTTTGTCATTACATGAAACATTGGATGAGTGAAGAGAAACTCTTTAATACAAGTCAATATAATCTTTAATAAAGATAGAATCCAGGCATTACCATATTGTAACAGCGTATGATAAGTAAAATCTATGGGCAAAACGCACTAGTTGGATACCAAATTAGGATAAACAAAAAAAAAATTAACCAATTGTACAAAAAAAATCCAGTAAAACAACCAATGCAGCACAAAAACCAAACAGCAACTGCTAAACAACACGATCACCAACACTTTCAACAAGTTCAGACCAATCACATTTGTCCATTCGTTAGTTTAAATCATCAACTAAATAAACCATTGTCACACTTTTCCATTTTATTTAAACCGAACTCGTTAAAATCTCACCTGCCCTGCATTCCCCTCCAACCAAACAAACTACACTGGCAACAAGTCCTATGAATGCATTTTCTCAAAAAGAAAAATACTGCATCATAGAATTTCCTTAATTGGAACTTCGTTCCATGAGCCAAAACTACTGAAGCTTCCTCCAAGCACTCTTTCTGACAGCACTTCACAAACACAGTGCAAAGCCACAACTACTTTATGCATATTCTACTCACTATTATTTGGAAGTAGTTAGAGAAGAAAGTAATTGAACAGCTAATAGCTTGAACATGAACTGCATATAACATATACCTGAAGAGTTCTTTCTATTAGTTGGAGTTTCTTCATTAAGCAACTGAACAGCAGCATCAATATCATCTTGCCCAGTAAGGAAAACAAGAATATCACCAGAAGGTTCCTGAGAACAAATAACAAAATACCATATGAAAACAAAAGTTCAAAATAAATTGTCCAGTTCTTCATATGATTAGTAAACCGCGTTTTTGTCCTAATAACTCAGTAAATCTTCAAAGCCATTTCTGCAAGTTCTTAACTAAATTAAACCAATAAAAAACAAATCAGTGACTTGAGTTACTAGGAGTTGATGAAGCAGACATGCATAGATTTTAGTTAGCGCAGAAGAATCTGCCAAATAAAAGGTTAAAAAATGGCATTGAAATTCAGGTTTACTAAATTCAAGTAGTAATAAATTAAGAAGAAACATTCACTTAGGATGTGGTCTTCTATATAAAACACACACACATATCCATTTTGGGGGGGGGGAGTCTGGAAAGATCAGAATTTTGATCATTGCACAAACAAGATTTCAGTTTGGATTCTTGAAATACACTGAAGATAAAATTTATAGCTCCAAGATATACAATTAACAAGAAACTTGCTAAGCCTTCCAGTTAGCCATTGTCTCTACTTATCTTCCTTTTCAGTCACCAAAATACTTGCTTCATGGTATTTACACAACTCATTGTCGACTCTATTCCAGCCAGGAGTCAAGCCTAGCAAAATCTAACTTGATTGGAGATAACTATAAAATTTTAACCCATTTTGGCTTTCAGATGTGAAGATAAAGTTGTAAAAAAGGGTCCTGAGCTATAAGAATCAAGAGAGAATTACAATTACCCGCTCATGAATCAAAAGTACTGTTGAAACAGTAGCCTGAACATAATCTGGGACAGGTTCCTCAGTGTAATTTATTTCTACATTGAAGCCTCTACCCTGGGAATCACAAGGTAAACGATAGCCAAATCCTCATTGAAAAACAGTGCACTCACAACTATGCATGAGTCATGTGCCCAAAATATTACCTCAACAGACAAGATTGCCGGTTCCATCTGTAGTCGACACTCCTCATTGTTAAGTTCTCTACGCTTTTTGCTGTTAGATCGCGTATATGATAGATTTAATGACTGTTTTTAACTCTTAAGCAAAAAGCAAATTATTCAAATGTGCTAACTAAAGGCAGTAAACCAGCAACAAGGTTTTCAATATTTCAAATAATGGAGAAACACTATGACATAACCAATCAAATATTGACATATTACAAAAAGTTTTATTTTACCATCCAAAATACAACAACAACAACAACAACAAAACCTCATTCCACTAGGTAGGGTCGGCTATATAGATCACACAAAGTCATTAAGCTCAATCAAAAACCTAATCCTTAGATAGATTGTTAACTAAGAAGTCTTGCTCAATGACATTTTACCATCTAGAATAAGTATAAAATTTTTTCACTAGAAAGAGGATGAAGTAGAGGCATGCAAACAAAATAAGAAAAGTGATAGTGACTGCAATGTTCAAAACTGAAACGCTCACTGCAAATAACTAACTAACTACTCCAGTGAATTAAGTGATTAATTAATAGATTGAAGGTATGAAGCTGAACATGTTTTACTTTCCCTTGTTCTTTTGGAAAGGGCAGGCAGGAAGAAAATGAAAGATGATAGTCATATGGATATAGAGGGCTAATGGATAAAAATGTTCTTTCACTTTCAATGGTTTTAAAAACCTCTGCTGATAATCTTTTGCTGGCTGTTCTATATCCGTAAATAAAACCAAACCTGGTGGATCCTAAAAATTTGGTATTCACAAACAAGGTTATTTTATAAATGAAATATTTCAGCCATACCAAATGAAGATCAGTTCTATACATAGAGCATTCAGAAGATAGTCGAGGTCAGGACCAAAGAAAGAAAGCCATAACCAATGTAAGTAAAGAAGGAAAATTCATTCAATGATCAAATCAAAACCTTGTCCGGAAGAAATCAGCCATCGACTTTGCTTCAATTGTAGCAGAAGAGATAATCAATCGCAAATCTGGTCGACGCCGTTGAATCTAAAAAAATAGAAAACAGAAGTTATACTGAGAGGTAAAATTTCCCTGATAAATACTTCTACCCCCTAAAATTTTTGCTGATAAGGTTTGACTATCAGTTTGATACCTTTTTCAATAGTCCAAGTAAAATATCAGTTGAAATTGACCTTTCATGAGCTTCATCTATCATTATAACACTGCAACAAGAAATAAAGGATGAAAAATGTTCATGGTAAGAAATTTGAATCCTATCTTTTCATTATTCTGAATATAAATCAATAGAATAAAAGAAAATCCAAGGTCCCTCGTTGGGTCACCAAAGATTTGTAAAATTCCATGAAAGGACCCTTCCAAATCATTTATTAGGCCATTATCTTGGCATGCTTAACCATTCTTATCAATACAGGCAGCTTGATTGCCACTAAGAAGCTCTACTCCTATACTTTCATTATCAAAGGAATAAGTGAGAACTATTTAAAATAAACAAGAGAAGTAAAAAAGAAATAAGAAACCAAAACATAAGGGCACAAAGAAATGGAAAAATATATTATATCAAAGGAATCCTCCACTACCCAGCATAAGAGACAGAGAAGAGACCCCTCAAACAAAACAATAAAAAGGAAAAAAAGGATCAAACAGCAAACAGTAACAAACTTTAAAGTATCAGAGCGAACCCAATGCTGCTAAAAAAAAATTCAAAAAAAAAATCCCAAATCTTCCAAGGGGACTTTGAAATAAAGGAAAAAATATACACAGTGCTCTCTTTGCTTTGAAGCTCCGTACACAATAACATAAATTTCTATCATATCACCACTCTGAAATTACTCATCAACAGAGTCATTCCATCAATCTGGACATCATTTTAAGTTTGTATCTCAACCAGAATCTGGCATCACGACAAATACCTATACTTTGTCAGAAGTGGATCATCCATCATCTCCCTTAGCAGCACACCATCTGTTAAAAACTTCACTGCTGTTACATCCTGTGCTGCCAAAAAGGGAGAATTCTCAGCAATTATGATGAGGATTGTCAATAGATTTACTGATATCATAACCAATGACTTATTCCATGTCAATCCATTCATATGATAACATGATTATTGTGATTTAAAGCATCATCTGGGATCTAGAGCTATCTTTAAGATAAGTATATAAAGCTTCCAAATATAGATAAGGGCTTTGAAAGGTCAAGGGACAGTTGAGGCCTCACTGGTTTTGTAAGATCTTCAAATCTGATTGTATAGCCAACTTCCTCACCAAGTTTGACTCCCATCTCTTCTGCAACTCTAGATGCAACAGCCTGTATAGCAGCAATCCATGATTGTCATTAGATAGATATGACAGACATCTCATTTAACGACGTCAAATACTTTATCCTCCATGGATGTTTCACATAAAATCTCAACCAAGGTAAATAGAGCTAATGCCAAAGAATCAATTTAAATCAAATGTTAGATATTACAGTAAGTGGCAGCTAGTATAATCCCCGTGACAAAAGGGAATTCCTTAAGGCCCAGATATCTCTTACCATAAGCACCTCAGACAATTATTTTGGAGATTAGAATTAGACTTCAGTAGGAAGAACCGATGCTTTATCCAAAAAAGAACATCTAGATTATAATACATGAAGTTTGGACCATTGAGAGGCATCCATTAACAATGTCAAACGATTGAAGGTATACTCATTACGCAAGTCAGCAGAAAAATCATACTTCTAAAGTTTCAACCGAATTAGAGGAATAGTGTTTACTTGTAATGAAACCAAAGCAAAAGGATATAACTCTTAGCATCCAAAAACTGAGCATTTAATTGTATATTTGGTTTGGTTCCTCGCTTATTCCCTTAACTTCTACAATTTTATCATCTGCAAAAAATCAAGAATCAAGAATAATCAAAAGGTTTCAAGAACAAGTGGAACCTGGACAGCCAGCCGCCTTGGTTGAGTGCACGCTATTACTCGACCACCATCGGTCCAACCTGCCTCTTTGAGGTACTGAAATTTAGGGAGGGGAACAAAAAGATAAGTTTTTGAAATCATAAAGTCAATCCTTTAACTATTCAATTAAGAAGGCCAATGAAAATAAACAAGCAACAATGCACTGTATGTGTTTAAAAGTTTCATGCGCTTGCAGGAACCTAAATTCAAAATATGAGACAAGTTACAAGAACAGCTTAAGACCCATCTTTCACAAATGATTCAACCCAAAATATAAAAATGGTAAGCATTAGGTGCAAACCTGAGGAATTTGTGTAGTCTTGCCACTACCCGTCTCGCCTACTATGATAGTGGTAGCGTGGGTTTCTACCAGATAGATTATGGCAGTCCGGTACTTGTAAACAGGCAATCGCTGCCTTTGCTTATCCATACTCGCATACCCATATCTGCAAGTTCAGTGGATCACTAAGGACTGTGTTCAAACATGAAGATAAATTACCTCTGCAAACAGTGAAGTATATGGATACCCGGAAGAGGACGAATGAGAAGCTGAAAAGAAGAGAACGCCGCCTTCTTCATCGTCGACAAGGCGAGGCTTCTCGGTCCCTGGTTTCCAAAACCCGGACATCACTCTGGCTAATGATCAGGAAGAGCGCGGTAGTGGGGGCGCGGGAGGGCAAACAAACTGCAGCGTGCTCAGCATAGAACAGACACTGCAACCCGAAACCCGTTTCCATTTCCGAGTCCGGTTTTTTCTGTGGTTCACTAGTTCGGGCCCAACAATAACAACAATTGCATTTTTACCCCGCTGAGACAGTGGGGTGCCCAATTATGAAAATTGCCTTCAGAAGGATATATATGTTTAGTAAAAAAAATCTAGTGTTTTTTGTCATAAATCTAGTTCATATAATAGGAATCTTTCTCGTATAATTAATAAGTTATAAATATGAAAAATTGTTCAGAGTATTTATTTTTCTTTAAAAGTCGTTTACTTTTATATTTCCTAACTAAATAAATAACCTCTAATTAATAAGCTTCATTGAGGATAATTTTAAAATTTTAGAATTTTAATTATTTGTAATAGAATTTCTTAATCCATACAAAGTTCTCAATAGATCCTTATAATAAGAATCTGTTGAATTAAATATAAGACTAGAAAATGCCATCATCTGCAATTTGCATTGAATTCCCCAAAAAAATTGAAAAATGTCCAGCTGTGCAATAATTGTACAGTAGGAAAAATCTAAATTATATATGAAAATTTACCATCAAGTCCAAAATAAAGGAATTAATGAACAAAAAAATCTTAAAAATTGGTAAAATTACCATCAGCTTCCAACAGTAGATAGTCCGATTATCATTAATAACCTCACCAGTTACAGTTGGACTTGATAGTAATTTTACCAATCTTTAAAACCTTTTATTTATTAATTGGGTTAATTGAGATCCGGTGGTAAACCGATTATATATATAGTAATAATTAATTATTTTTGTACAACATTTCTTGAATCATACATCAACTTGCACTCAATTTTTTTAAGTAGAACAGTACTCAGTAAGAAAATTCTTTGAAAAAAATTGCACTCAATTTTTTTAATATCTAAATTCTATTAAAATTTATGAAAAATATATTAAGTCCACGACAAAACATACAACTTGCATGCTTATAAATAACTTGAGTATATAGATTTTCCATTGATTAATATTGAAAATACTAATTAATAAGTAAAGTTTAGACCACTATTGCCATTTGCCACCTAAAACTAGCTCATTTATCAAATGCATTGTAGAATGAGTAGATATCAAGAGTTAAAATTTCCTAATATTTTTTTTAAAAAAATGGAGAGTTTGACTCACTAGTTCATACATTAATGGCTCGTTTGGTACGCAGAATTCATTTTGATAGATATAGATATGGATATATAAATGGATATGGATGTGGATGTGAGGTTTAAAAGTATGTTTGATATGTCTTGAAAATGAGGTATGATTTTTAGATGAAAAGATCTAAAAGCTCTTCTAAATTAAAAAATCTTTTTTTTTAACTTTTAAAACTACCTAAATCAAATTAAAAAATTTTTATAAAAATTTTTAAATGGAATTATCAACATGGAATTGGAAATCCACGCTTTTCATGTGGAAATGAAAATCCATGAGTTTGATGGAATTGGCTTCCAATTCCATCATACCAAACATGCATGGATATGGAAATCAATTCCATTTCCATATCCATGCCTCCAAATTCCATCAAACCAAACGGGCCTAACACCACTGGTCAACAATTGCTTATTATTGGCGTAGAGTCAACCATCATAAGAATATGCAATAATCAGCATTCCACGCAGACAAGCTCTGGATAAAGTACATCATACAACATGGTCCACAGTGAAAATAAACCAACCTCAAGGTTCTCTATAATCAAAACTTCCTCTGACAATTTAACACATTAGTTAACCGCTCCTAAACATATTGCAAGCAAGCTGATGTTTCTACACTATCACATTGGCAATAAAGCTATTAATAACCTCTTCCTCTACCCCTTCCTCTTCCACCCCATCCCCGGCCTCTGCCCCTCGATCCGCCTCGTCCGCCACCGGATAATCCTTCAAGTGCTCTATTAACAAGTTGATTTTGAAAACCACCAGCACCTCGACCCTTCTTCAATGCAACATTATTGGCTCCATTCGTCGCAGTTGCTGGCCGCTTTCCTCTGCAGGATGCGTAAAGATTGGTTATAATTACAGTAAAATTATTCACGAGCCTTAAAAAAATTTCTAGGTTTGAGCTAAAGTGATTGGACATGGTACAACGGTTATGACCAAATTTATTACGAATCTAATTCTTGCACTCTTCACTCCTTTTTAACTAAAGATTAAATTTCAGAACAAAATATGATGGGTCAAATGCTTTGTAAACACTTGAAAGCCCTATGGACATGTGATGGGGCATGTTAAGAAAACTTAACAAGCCTTCCTTAACAGCTCCAAGTTTGAATGTAAATGGTCTCTGAAAAGATTCGATATCATAACTAATCTGACATTTATATGGAGTTGGAAACTGCGAAAGAAGAAAGTTATCATACCCGAGTGCTGTTGTGGCAGATGATGCAGTTGTTTTTATTGTCTCCTTCCAAGAAAGGTTAATGCACTTATCTCCAATAAATGATGGTGTTTTGGCATGCAATGGCTGCACAAAAAGTGGGAAAAGGGACCAAAAAGGAAAGGAGGGAGGAACAAAAGAATTAGTGACAGAGAATTAAGTGCACAAATATGTCAAGGTCAAGAAAATATTGCTTGTATTTTACCTTTGTCATCGCCAAAATGTTATTGCATGTCCGTAACCCAGTTGTTGTGTTCTGTTTTTGAGTTTTCTGCAACATCAAAAAAAAAAACAGAGAATCTTGAGCAAGAAACATACAATAAGATAAAGGAGGCAAGAGAAAAGATTCTTGAGCCCTGACGACAAAACTCACAATTTTTTCTTTTGCTTCATCTGTTTTAGCAGCTGCCATAGATTTGTTGTGCTCAGCCATTCCCTGAGTTAATTTCTTAATGGTAGCCCGGGTTAACTCCTCAATGTTGCTCAATCTGGGGAAGAAAAGAAACCAAAAATCTGATCAGGAAATCTAGAACATTTACCTGATGAAAACCATAGGAAGCGTTTAGAGAGAAGTGACAAAAGGTCAATTGTATTGCATTACGCAAACAAATGTATCACACTGCCATACATACAGGGAAGTTATACTAGGAGGCTAACTAATTGAAATAAACAAAACTGGTCCCCAAAAGTTATAATTAATAACAACTAATTCCTACAGACAGAAGAACCTAAAGGTAGGAATTACGAGAACTACACAGTAACAACAATAATTACGACTATGCACACAGAATTTTCCCACTCTCTCCCGCAAATCGGCAAGTGAAGTTTATATATCACAAGCCCACTGATTAATTTCCGAAAAATGGCATTAGACACCCCTATGTAAACACAAATGCTACTAGGTTGTGAAGGAACAAAACAAGTACAGGTCAAGCTACTAACTAGCTTCTCTTTAATAAAATGTCTACCCCTCAATGTAATTAGGCGGCTTAGCATAGTCATACTGCACAGGACTGTGAAATAATCAGAACTAGTTCGTTGTAACTTGTAACAACAATAATCCTTCATTGAAGCCTTCCAAAGTTCCACCTAACCTCAGCCTTCCAGATCTTTCAAGATTATATTCGTTCATGGCAGCTCACATGCCCCAAGGATCATTGCTCTAAACTCAGCTTTATTGCTGGATCTTGCAACAAACTTCAATTTTAAGCTTTTCCAAGTTACAATATTGCCTCCTAGGCATCAGATGTCATCCCATCTCCCTTGTTCAATAGAATTCTTCTTCCCATATACCTTTAAAATTCTACAATACTTTATTCTCTGAGACGTTATTCTTTGAGATTATGTATAAATTAACTCATACCACTCATGGTACAAGCTAAATCAGGTCTACTATGTGAAATGAATTAACTTCCCTACAAATCTCACACAAAAACTTTTATCAACTATCAGATCATTTGTTTAAGGGCAGCAGTCCCCAAGTACTCCATGTCATCACTTGGCTGTGGTATTCACACCCAATTAGTTTCTTCCCTTTCAGCAGCTTCATCAAGTCCCAAGTCCTGTTTCCCAAGTGCTTTGATCTGAATCTTCACTGCAGCTATATAATTCTCATTATCGAACAACTCTAATAAGCCTTTTAGGATAGGAGCTATAACTAGGCTAGTAAGAGGCCTTGAGGTTAGGAGAAGGCTCTTATGCTTCTTACAAGGTGATCATTCTTCTATTCAGTCATTCCTTTGTTGGTGCATTATGCAAGACTCGTGTCTTGATTATAAGTTTGAAATATCAAATTCACATCAGATTTGTTTAAACAGAAAGATCCGAGACACAAAAGTCTAACCATCAATCAAAGGAACAAGCTACCGCACCTTATAAAAGTTAGCAATAGTGGGTTACAAAGACAAAGTTGCCACTTGCAACTGTTCTGCACTTTGACCCATCCTAAGCTTCTTTTTCTTTTAATTTTTTATTTTTTGGATGAGATCTTCTCTGCCATGACACATCACGTTGACAAAAATAGGAGTGGTCCATTCTTAATAGGTTGATACAAGTGTTGTGGACGATTCCATGTGGCAGCTAAGGTCATTTCCTTCACCACCAAAATAACTAGAGCACTATTGCACTACATGATCATGGTTCAGTTGATTGTTCCCAAACTCCATAGCCTAGCAAAACTGATACTCAAAATTCAAGTATCCAAAGATTTACAGTGTGACAATAATCATACTATAAAAAATGTATGATATACAATAAACATAGGTTGATGTGAATAATAGAGCCTTTTGTTGTTTAAACAAATGGTTGGGGGTTCAATCTCCAACTTTTGTGTAAGGAGCAACTCTAGTACTCTTCACACATTCATACTCCTAGCATCTTCACCAAGGAGGAGGCAGAATGTACCATACACAGGTCAATCAAATTAGCTCACTATTAAGCATAGATAAACCTAATTCCAAGAATCTCGCATTTTTATAATCAATGCCACTAAGACAATGTGTCAACACACCTCTGATACACATATAAACAAGTCAAAATAAACAAATTTATTTTTCAGCTCAGGTGCATGCCAAATGCAGCTTGGATATGCACTGAATATAGCTTAGACTCAAGAAACACAGCTCAAGCGATCAAGAAAAAAGCAGAATGAAAAATGGACATCTCATTTTGACAAGTTAATTTTAAAATACAAAACTAAAAAACGGTGAGTCATTTATGTACAACTTCTTAAAGAAAGATGATACCTCTCGGTAAAATCCTTACAGTTTTCTGAAAAGTCCTCTCCAAGCCTATCAGAAGGTTGGCCAGTAACAATCTTGTAACCGCATAAACTATTAGTGGCATTAGGAACCTGCATACATGAAGTTCAGTTAAAGCACCACATAGAAGAGACTTGCTAAACAAAAGTCTGATTTCTCTTCAGTGTCCAATCATGGCAGTATAATCACCTTATGAGCTAGATGATGAAATGTGTACAACAAACACTCAACATACGTGAAGTTCGTTTCTTCTCCACTCTTCTTCCAAGGCATGTATTTCTGAGTGAAGCAAAGTAAACAATTTCATCAGGACTGATGTAGGAAGAAAACATATTATGTATTAAAATGATATGAACACATGAATTAAAATGTTCAAATAGGTACGGCTCAAAGAAGAGTACAACATAATTGAGAAGCTCCAGAACTATGGGGTCCGTTTGGATAGCCTGTTGGGAAAACGGACACAGATTCCGAGGTAAATATGTGAGAGGAATTTTGTCTCGGAAAGCGCACCCGTTGGCAAAACGGGCAAACCAAACACAGCTATGGTAGAACTAGGTTACTTCTTTCTTAACTTTCTTCGGAGAAGAAAGCAGATTTATTTAAATGGCATAAATGTAACGTACTATAACTATGATATCAAAATCCAAAATTCATGCTGCCAGCCAAAAAACATTGATGTGCACTTGTTGCCACTTTAAATAAGATATTTACCTTCAGCAACTGAACTACGGAAGGCAGAATTTGGCGTGAATCTTGAGGTGTTGTGTATGGGGAAAATTCA
>JANTPZ010097101.1:0-11316 GCA_025593235.1 Vachellia pachyceras
GGGGGGGGGGGGGGGGGGGGGAGAGAAAAGGGAGAGAGGGCCATGTTGGATTAAAGAACGAAGGACCTTAAAGCTGCGCTTGCATGTGTGTCCCCTACCATCCAAAACGTGGCCTACCCGCATTATTATTCAAACATTATTTCATAATCCCATGTTGCCACCAAACTGCAATGTGGGTATTCTATTAGTTTTGATTGTTACGAGGGGCAAAGCTATTTGGTCTTTGGAAAACCACACGAAGTTTCGAGCCATATGCCAACTTATTAATCACATTTTCTGGTCTCCCCCCTCTATATTATACTGCCACTTCAGTAGAATTTTTTTTAAAAAAAAATTATAGATTAATGTGTAGAGATCCTGTAACACTTTTTCGAAAAACAAAACTGTCATTCAATGATTAAAATTTGAAGCGTATAGATAAAAATGTTACAATAATTAAGAATAGCCGTGGGAGATAATTTTAATGAGGAGGATAAGAAGTGATGAAGCCTTGTATTCATTATAATAAAATCAAAATAATTATGTACGTATTATACTAGTTCTGATCCTTAATATAAAAGTTAAATAACTTCTGTCAGAGAGTTCAATCAAGCTAAAAATCCAAGTTAAACATATCTATATCAATTTTTTTTAAATTGATCGGTATGACTTATGAACTTGTATATAATATAAGTAAATGTATGAATGAATACTTTTAAGTAATGTATTTAATCTGGTATTATTTAGGACTTTAGCCGCCAATCATATTCCTTGGTTATTCTCTTACTGGCCAGCATAAATGTAGCCTTAGAATAATATGATTCTGTGTCATCGCTGACCCACTGATTTAGATCCCTTTGAGGAACATTAGATTTAATTACGTGCACTATGAATCAAATTCGAATATATATATATATATATTAATCGTTATAGCCAGATGAGAGCATATATATATTTGTTAAGAAACAATGCCTATCATTGGCCATACATCATACATACGAGGAATGGCCATGATTGTTCAGGTATGAAAGAAAACATCCTGGCATGCACAAAGGAACAATACCAGAAGGATGCGTTGTCCATAATTCTGGGTTTTTTTAAATAAAAATTTTTTTTGGCTTCCAACAACATGAGGGAAAAATCATCAGAAAGATTCACATTCCATCAAGAATATCAGAAATGATTAAAAAAAAATCCATAAGAAAAATTGTTCAAATGTCGGATTCGAAAACAAATCAAGGGAAGCGGAACATGTGATTTAATTTGGATAAAATTCAAGCAGCTCTCACATTTAGCATTTAGAACTCGAGGGTGTAATGTATTATATACTGAACTTACCATTGCTAGTAGCTTGACAGGTGTATACTTATCTGGTATTATTTATGAGTCCTTCTATTATATTTTAGATAGATCAAGGAATATCTTAAACCCTATTAATCATGTCTTAAATTTTAACAATTTTTTAATTTTATCCCTATTCAATATCTAATATTACATATGAAAGTAAAGTTAACATATACTAAATGAAGAGTAAAATTATACGTTTACTTGAAAATTTAATAAGGCGCTTACAAACAAGGCCACTTATAAACTCCTCTCTCTCTCTCTGCTATAAGTATGGACGGAGAAGTATATATTTTGATGATGCTGAATGGATGGGATGGGCCATCTTTGGGCCTGGCAGGAAATATATTAGGAGTGAAATTAGCCGATCCAAAAAGTACTGAGCCGGGCCAACTAACGCGTGACCTAAGTGTCTTATAAATGAACTTCTCTAGTTCAAGGGTCCATAGCTGGGCTCTAATTAGATGGATATGGGGTTACGAGCCCAAGCCAATGAGCGGGCTCTTTTTTTTTGCCAACAAATGAGCTGAGTCACTAAGACCACCAAAACAAATAGGTCGGATGGCATGTATTGTAACCCCATTTGCATTTGGAACCGACTCCTTTCGAACTTGACCCACTTAACAAGACTTGAAACGTTTGATTTTTTTTTCCGTTTCATTATTTGCTGTAGATGGAGGTGGTAGCTGATGATTGAATCCGTGATGCACAAATTGATGTTGCCCGCCCATTTTGCTTTTGGGTCAAAGGCATCTTAAAAACTGGTAGGTCCGTTTAAGAATGCGGTGAATAAATGTTTTTGCATAAGTCGAGGTAAATATTTGTTGTAGATGGAGGTGGAGGACCTACTTAAAACGTTCCAACTACTTAAAATGTTTTGCTGTGAGTTTTTTATTATTGAATACTTATTTCCTTTATTGATTTCATTATAACTTTACTAATGATTTATTTTGACATGGTATATATTTAGGATTATCTTAAATGCAAGAGTAAAGACATTTCAACAGTTGGGAAATCTGAATTGGATTATTATTTGAAAGAAGCAACGCTTGATCCGAATTTATTTGTAGTATTCAATGTTTTAGAATACTGGAAGAATAATGCAGCTCATTTTCCATGTCTTGCAAAGATGGCTTGTGATGTCCTTAGTATTCCAATTACTGCAGTTGCTAGTGAATCAGCCTTTAGCATTGGTTCAAGAGTCCTTACAAAGTATCGAAGCTGTATTCTTCCAGAAAACATTCAAGCTCTTATATGTACCCGTAATTGGATTACGGGTTTTCAATGTAGTGGTAATATTTATCCGTTCATCTTTTGTATACTCATTTTTTTTAAAGTATAAACTATAAACTACTAAGTTTGACTTCTCACTTGTCCATTATTTGTGGTAGATGAAGCTAAGCAAAAGGAGGAGGATGTTTTGCTTGAACAAAAAGGAGGAGGAGGAGTTTCAGAAATTGGTTCAAATCCTTTGGTTTCATCTGGAATATATGCTTACTTTTATTTGTGTTGACTATGGATTCTTAGAATGTTGACTATGGATTATGACATTATGTATTGTTCAATTCTCTAATTCAGCTTCTGTTGTTCAATTCTCTAATTCAGCTTCTGTTGTCTATGAAATGTTGTATTTCAGCACATTCTCAAATCCGCTTGTTTCATTATGGATTATGACATTCTGTTGTCTAATTCAGCACTTTATGTATTTTCCATTTCATCAATGAAATGTTGTAGAAATGTTGTGCTAGAGAAACTGTGAGCTGTATTTGCACTGCTAATTTATCTGACACTCCTTTCTTGTACTAGAAGCTGTTCAGGTATGTGTGCTTGCGGTATAGCTTGATTTCTTAATGCAATTATGGATGAAGACATTTGTGCTTGCTGTTCAGGTATGTTTCCATATATTGATTCTTGTCAGATGTCTACCTATGGTATTAGTGTAAAGTTAATGACCAAATTCCAGTTGTGTACCAATTTTGTGGGTATGTTAAGTTGATAAAAATTTGATCAGAGGACATGAAACAAGCTAGACAGGAAGAACAGATTATGAGAGGTGTGGGCTAAGAATAAATGCAGGTTCTGTCAGTAGAGGTTTACTTGTTATTTCCTAGGAATAGTAAATCTGAATGTTAGTATTGTTATTTCAAGAATAAATGCAAGTTGGATGTTTTAGTTTGTTTGTTTGTTGACCGTGGATATTGGTGCTTGTAAATATCTGATTTTGGTGATTAATATCTGATTTTGGAGCTGTTGGTACTTGATTACTTGTAAATGTTGGATTTTGCTATTGGTAAAAAAAAGCAAATTTCACTCAAAAAAAAAAGCAAAAACATGGCGGGCTATCCCGCCAGCACGCTTTGTCGGGCTCGGGCTGCCAATCTGGCAGCCCACCAGGAGTCGGGCTACACAGCCCGACTCTCTCCAGCCCGCGGGCTGTTACGGGCTTGCGGCCCGCGAGCCAGCCCGTTTTCCCAGTATTAGTGGAGGTGGTAGCTGATGATTGAATCCGTGATGCACAAATTGATGTTACCGCCCATTTTGCTTTTGGGTCAAAGGCATCTGAAAAACTAGTAGGTCCGTTTAAGAACGCGGTGGAGAAGTGTTTTTACATAAGTCGAGGTAAATATATGGAGAAGATTATCTCGTTTTGCAGAAGACACTATTGAACGGACTTTTGACTTTTCAAACGGAATGCCAAATAAACCTATTGAGAGTGACTTGTCGGACCATCACTGGAAATAAGCCAATAAGGGTTATTGGAATCAAAAGAGTCCAATTTTGATAACATAATAAACTAAGGCTCCGTTCAGGATGGTTTTAAGTTTTAAAATTTTTAAAAACTGAAACTAGTTTTTGATTTTAGGTTTTTTTTTCAATTTGAAAAATGTGTTGTGAAATAGAAATAGGTAAAGTAGGTTAAATCAACTATTCTACCATCAAGTGATAAAAAAATAAAAATTAAATATAATAAAAAATTAATAATTTAAAATGAAATAAAATAATTATAAAAAATAAAAATATATAAAAATTAACATTAACTAATGAGTTTACCCACTCACAACGTAAGAAAAATTAGAAAAATAGGATAGGAAGTTATTTTACTTGCTTCCTTATTATTGTATTCATGACATAATTTCCGACCCGTCCGATATTAGGAAACATTTAAAAAAGACCTAATTATAAGTTATAAATAAGACCTAATATCATTTATAATAATTTTCAATTCTGTAAACAAATAAACAATGCTAATTAAAAATACTCAATGTGATATTCAATGCTTGTGCAGTAAGACCCAGGAGAGAAACCGCCATGACGTTTGTGATCTTAGCATATTCCATTTTATTTCTTCAACAATAAAGAATGAACCTTCACGTTCCCACGCTTCGCTGGAAAATCTAATTGATTCGCCTGCAATTCCTGGATCCACATGGTCTCAAAGAAGCCTGTTTAGTTTCTGCCTCAGTTCCGTTCCGTTCTCCCTCCTTTTTGCTTGATTTTGCGTTAAATGATCGAAGAAAAGTGGAACAGAAGCGCCATTTCCTTCTAGCTTTTTCGGGCATTTAATTTTCAATGTTTATTCGTTTGATCCAATGGAATCCATATGAAATCCGCTATGCTTTCTTATTGTTTCTTTGCGCTTCTGGGGCAAAATTCCATTGCTTTAGCTCGCTCGGGCTTAAAATGGAATTGGTGTTTTATTGATTAGTAAGACGCTCCCAGAGAAATCGTTCATGAATCACGCAAAGAAACGGAAGGGAGAGATTAAAATAAAAGAGAAGAAAACTGTCAGAAGGGAGGACGAAAGGCAAAGAAAGGGATATGGGGTTTTATGATCGGAGAAAGGGAAGGGGCGTGGATCTATCAGGTAAGAGCAACAGTTGAGTGTGTGTGAGAGAGAGGTTGAAGAGCACGAAGGAGGAGAGCGTATTTCAAACCAAAACCAAAATCTTAAAACCTCTTTTTATGATTTTTAAATTTAAATAAAATCTGTTTTAAAATAATGTTAAAAATCAACTCAACCCCATTTTAGTCGAACATGTTTTGTTTTCAAAATTGCATTTTAAAATCAAAAATAAAAAACTCAACACCACCCTGAATGGGCCCTAAGATTTGAATTTCCATCAATAAAAAAGTCGATAGCGTGTTGAATAAAATTGCCTCCTTCAAAGAGAGAAGAGAACACGTGTCCATAGTTTTAAAAGGAAGAGGTTGGTAAGGATGTTCACATCTTCCCAAATGAATTCTCAACCGCACCACACCCTTTGTCTGCCTTTCGATTTCATAATTAAGTTAATAATAAAGACATGATCATAATAAACGATTGTTTTTAGTAAACTATGCAATACATTACCTCAAAAAACAAAAGAGATTGCATCAAAATAACAAATGCCTAGCCTTCACCACCAGCCGCGCCTCTTGAATGAAAAAGGAGGTTGATCTAGGAATCATAAATGAACTTCAACAAGTACAGGAAACATCCTCCTTTCATATTTTCTTTAAAAAAAAAGGGAAAAATAAGAAGAGAAAAGACATTATCCGATTGAAGCAAAAATGAAGGAGTGATATTTCCAACATTGTACGTAGGTGTAACGGTCTATCAACTTTGTCGTTAGTGATTTGATACCAGTGGAGTGGGGATGACTCTTTTGGCTGCTGTCGGCTTTTGTCACAATTTGATTTTTTGGTTGTTATAGACTCACTTCACTTTGAATTTAGAAGATTTACGGGGGATTTAGACTAACTTGAATTGAGCTGAGTAAGACTGTAAGAGTGACAAGATTTTACCATCAAATGTTTAACACTCCCTAAAGCTCAACCTTAAGACTTGTCGTTAAAATTAATGCAACTTCTTACCAATTGACCGCTGGGTGGTATAAACATTTAGTTGACATTGCTTGTTTATCTATCGAGTCATCACAATATTGCTATAGCCATTCACACTTCCACTTCATTCGTTAACCCCACCCACCAGTTTTAGCAAACCCACTTTCTTTTTTCCCCTCAAAATCCATCTCTCATTGATAATGCCAGTTGTTTTATTAAAAGAAGGTTTCACTTGCGGGGTCCATCTATTTCCCAAATACTATGCAATATACAAGCTCGCTCCTATAATCTTAAATCATCGTGTCATCGTAATATCCATCTGCCCTCCTCTCTGTATGACTGTTTCGGCTTTCTTGTTCTCATTGATTGCAACGCGCAACCGAGTTATGTTTGGACCAACCTGTCACTTTCACAATATTTTTTTATTTTTCTCACTCATAATATCTTTTCAACTTGGACTCCAAAGATCTTTTTAATATTTTAGAGAATTGGGGATAAATCCCCTATTAGAAATCTAAATATGTCATTGAACCCTTTTACACACGTGAAAGTTCGTTGCCCATACCGTGAAAGCTCAATTACATTATGTAGAAAGTTTCATTTTACAATTAATTTTTCAATGAGAGACTTATCCCGAATTCTCCCCTTTTTAGTACCTAAAATGAAATATCATTTTTCACATATTTAATTTATAAAAATACACTAGAATTTGAATATAAAACATTAAATTCAAATTTAAAACAATACAACTTAAACATATGTAATAAACTCCATAAAATTGAATTCAAGTAAATATAAACCACACATTAAATGACCAATAATCATATAATGTTAATTATGCTAATTTGTTCACCAATTTTAGTTTTTTCTTAAAAAAAGTGGGTTGATGACTCGCACCTAAATGGGTCTGAAAATTACTAACCTAACCCACGGAGTGAATCCATGTTCCCAACTCTATTGCTCAGGATGAAAAATATAAAAATATTTCAATGCATATCATCACCATCCAAAATTTAAAAATTACAAATACTACAACTTACTTTAAATTCCACAGATTCATGAACCCACTCTAATTTACTTTGATTATATTGGTCAAAGAAAATATTTTCTTATATTTTTTTCTCGTGGCAGCATTAGTTGAACAGTGAGAGGACGATGAGAATTGAGAAGGATATATTTGACCCAACCCACTTAAATATATGCCTCCACCCATAACTTTGAAAAACTTCAGCGATCAACTCATGTATGAAAACCCTATTCCGATGATCATCAAAAGAAATATGGCACAGCATTCCAGTTTGACAAGAATAATGGAAACTAAAACATGGGCCTCAATCACCAGCATCGATCCGGAACAGACCGTAGTTTTGGGGCCAGGGCCTCTTTAAGCAAATATGGTGTGGAAGAACTGAAGATGTTAAGATATATATACCTCTCAAATAGAATCTCACATCACAACTTATAAAATCCACCAATAGCTTAGGCCTATGAGTTTTTTCCACTTGTTGATTATAAAGTACCTGGTTCTCTTTCAATGAAGATCAATGGCACAACTCAATTCATTTTATAAGTTGCTGGAGACCATTAGGTTCCTGATGGCAGTATTAACCTGAGCTACCCTCGAATTACTTGCTATAGCTGCATGGCGAACAAAATGCTCACAACAAATGAGAACTTGCCATATGACTTTCAAAAAGGGCCAGAAGAAGAACAAGAATTAAGAAGCATTCTAAAGAGCCCATGGATAGCTCTCCGGTTTTGTAAATGATCTTGCTGGTTTTCATACGATGTGCAGAGTTTAAAAAAGTGGATTCATGTGTGAAACATCCACATGGTTAGTAACATTCAACCTCGTCAAGGTTCTTCTTCCAAAATGGCTCTCAACCAGAGCTAGAGGCAAGGGTGCCTCCGATAATAAATGCATAATTGAACTGAGTGTTCGCTGAAAAACTGTATAGTTGCTACTCTTCCCCCCAACAACGTAGGGAAGCCTGCCAAACATTGTGAAACATTGAAGAATCAAAATTTATTCAACAAAAGAAAACTCCAAATCACACGCTTAGAGTTGCAACTAAATTCACCCTATATAAATTTCTCCTCCTGTTACAGCTGAATAGACAAGTACACCAATTAAACTGAACACCTGCATCTTATACTATTGCAATAAAACATGACTAAAGGAATTTACGACTTTCACTTCCGGGATTAATCTTTGGAATTCATTTGATCTACACGAAATTCAGCTCATTAGTACCTCCGTTTAAGATTCTCAGCTTACAGAAGCCAGAAGATCTTCAACCCATTTTTGCAAACTCTCTACCTCTGCACAACGCGGCATCAAATTATCAGCTTTCTAGTTAAATATATATCCCAAGAACCAGAGACCTAATCCCCAATCCCCGTCTTAAAAACACAAAAAACATAGAGCAATCGGCAGATTGCACCAGATTTATAATTTCAATTATGCAACAACTATGATCAATCATTAAGAATCAGAGAGGAGAGCCGAAAGAAAACCTTTGCTACAGTGCTTAACCCCTTGTAACTTTCCGCAGAGAGTCCCACCAACCATAAGCCAGGGAAAACACCCTAAAATTCAACAAGAAAGGTTATTTGTTTGAGACATAGCATGATCAAAATCCACGCAAGCAGATAATCCGTATGAACAAGAAAAATGATGGAGAAAAAGAACCCATACATCAAGTTGTTTCTGCACATTCCTGTCTCTTTTCTTAGGTCTTCGAGCGGGCCTCGACCCAGTTATCACGAATACGTCCTCTTCAATCTCTTCCTTTGACAAAGCGATCCAAAATCTCCTCTTCTTATTACTCTCCGTATTTGGCGTCTCCGCGGAACCCCTCAAGCGACGTGATTTCGGCTGCGGATGGTTATCATCTTGCTGAAACAAATGAACATCGGTAACCGCCGGGGCCGTTTCCGCCAAATCTCCCTGGCTCGACGGTCCTACTCCGATCTCCACCGTGCCTTTCGAGATTATTGGTTTTCTGGGCCTCAAATTCCATGGCTTCCGCACTAAATCTTCAGCTTCGGCTTCTTCAGCGTCCTCTGTCTCCCTCTTCCTCACTCTACCTTCATCATCAGTTTCATTGTTACTCGCTGCCTCTAAAGGCTCACGTTGCTGCCGTTGCTTCAGAGGTTTCTCCCCAGAATAGCCCGAAGATGACCCAAATCGGTTTCTGGAAGTTCGCGATCCGACCTTGAAAGCTCGGGTTTCGGATTCCGACTCCGGCTCAGAGGTATGGTCAGCGATTGGTTGGGAGGAGTCGCCGGATGTACGACGGCGGTGACGGTGGCTAGTATTGGTCTGATTCTTGCCACCCCATTTCAAGAAAGGAAGCGAGAAGTTGTGGAGAGGATGGGACTTCATGGTTGAGGTGGCCATTAAGAACCGCCACGACCCTCTCTCTAACCGGCAAAGAGAAACTGTATCGAATCACAATAGCACAAGACAGTGGGAGATTTCAGGAAACCCTAGACACAAGAAGAGAGAGATAGATCGAAGGAGGGGATGAAGGAAGGCAGGAGGGAGAAGAGGGGTGATTTAATGAAGTTTTTAGAGAGGGCGAGGCGCTGTGTGTGTGGTTATATATGCAGTAGGCACAGCTCTCGTACACGGAACGAGCTAGGAGTTCGTTCTTTTGCGTTTATCCCCGCGTTCTGCCATTGCCTTTCTCTTTTTTCCCATATGTATCCTTTTCCTTCCCTTGCGGGGACCAATTAACGGTACCGTTAACAGCGTCAAATTCGCTCACCTCTCCAGTTGAATACAGGTTCGACCCGCGGATCCAACCCGCCAGCCCACTAGGATAGTGGGCTGATTTCAGCCCGTCACTTTAAGCCCGTGGGTTGGTGGGCTAGCCCGCCTACCCAGTTTTTTTATTTTTATTTTTTTAAAATTTTTTTAATATTTTTTTTTATTTTTTTCTATTCCAATATTTTTTACAAAAGAAAAGTTAATATTAAATTCTATTTTTAGAAAATTATTGAACACTTATTAATAGGATTGGAAATAAAATCATGAAAATATGCAATCTTATAGAAAAATTACATAAAAAAATTGAAAAAAATTATTTTTATAAAAACAATAAAATGCAAAAGTTGGTGGTTGGCAGGCTCTGGCTGGGGATTCCCAACTCGCCAACCCGCTGGTTGGCTCGTATTCCCATCCCTAGTTGACACATTCAATAATCATCAACAAAATATACATATTTTGAAATAGCTGAAAAAGTAACTTTAAACAGTTAATTCAAGGATAAAATTAATTATAAAATGATATCTTACATTTTATATATATAATGGAGGCTTCATATTTTATGACTGGCATTCTCACTATATGCAATTGAGGTTCTACTGTATGAAAGTGAGTTTCCAAAAAAATACAAAATATCAATATTTAAATTAAATGAGCTTCCACAATATACAATTGACGTTTCACAATATGTAATTTAGGTTCCACTGTATATTTCAACCAACAAAATATTAACGTTTTTTTATCAGAACATTAATGGGAAGCGAACAAGAAGAACTTGGACGCTTGTCATCGTGCCCATTGTTTAAACAAGGGTCAAGAAAAGCAGGTGTTATAAAAGGATCAGCATTGTGAAGATATCTAATATCACACTCTTAAATCATCATTGTTTATAAAAACTGTACATTGATTTTTTTTTTTTAAAATACCTGAATCAGTTCCATAGAAAACAATATATTGATAAAAAACCCTTTAGCATGGGTAATCATTATACAAAAAACACACTTTTCACCAACCCATATACCACTTTTAATGCTCAATATAATATTAAGTTAATAAATTCAAGGAGATTAATTAATCTAAATTGATTATAGATCGTGTTATATGACAGGTCTAAAATACTTGTATGTATAATTCAATTATATCAGTCTATATGTTACATGAATTAATTTAAAAAAAAAATGATGAGTACGAATGAGAGAGAGAAAGGAAAAGCACTGCATGACCAACTCAAATGCAGTAGTAGCAATTTTCACCATTTTAAACAAATGGTTGGAGGTTCAGATTTTAGCCATAATTCCGCATAGCAGCATGAGTGTGAAGAATTAGACTCCGTTGAGAAAGATTAGACTGTGCGTTGTTTGTTGTCAGATCCCAGGTGAATACACCTCTCGTGCCCT
>JANTPZ010097108.1:0-10859 GCA_025593235.1 Vachellia pachyceras
CTTGTGGTCCTGGAGGAAGGAGACGAACTCTTGGAAGTTCTCTTCCGTGGGGTGGTAGTGACCACTGTAAGGCCATATAGCCTCAATAACACCTTCACGGGCGACTAATCTTCCTGCAGCCGTGGTTGCAGCACCAGATAGAAAGCTTGAGTGCTGAAATGAACCCTTTTGCTTTCTTCCTACATACAAACTTCTTGTTGTGCTTAGAACAAATATCCATTTGGACTTGTCGTCTGTACCAACCAGGTTCCCATTCAGCTTGTATATTAGCTTCCCTTTTTCAACAACTACTTCATATTCTTCCCTTTCCTTCTGCAAATTGTATTAAACACAGTTATGTCATATACATGAGATTCAAGTTGACAGAAATTACTTTTAGTTACCTGAAATTTTATTAACATGCTTTTCAGATAATACGAGAGCAGGATAACTTACCGGTCCAAGGTATTTAATGCACTGACGTTGAAGGGTGGTCCTTGGGCATTTCTCAAGATGGATCTCTTTGCCATCTCCGATATCCAGCCTATATTGACAGAAAAGAGAGTGAGTTAGTTATATCCAACAGATGCTTATGATGGTCATGGTTAAGAAGATCATAATATAACAAAACAAGAGATTATTACCAGTAGAAAAATGGTTGAGTGCTCTGACTTTCAAACCAGACATCATAATATAAATGCAGGTTGTGTCCATAACGATGACGTGGGTCAATCTGTGTAAAGAAATTAAGATTGTTAATTAATACTAGATTATATGGTTATTGAACAAGATTTAAGATCAGTGTGAGGAGAGTTATATTCTAGGATTACTCACAGCTTCGAGCCAATGTTGGAGAGAGAGTTTTTGTGCCTTGTCATCCTTGGACAAACCTTTTCCGACCTGCGTGAGAAATTAGAAGCTTCTTAGTTTACAATCTGTTACTGCTCTTTTCTTTCAGTTTTCCATTCAAAAAACAAAGAAACAAATTAATAGCTACTAATAATATTTGGCACTAGTACGGTACACTCCAAAAATGAGTAAAGGACAAATTGGATACCTTGGCTGCTCTTGTCCTTGCCCTCGCCCACCGTGATTGGGCGGTCTCCGGCTTCTGGACATCGTAGAATGAAACTGAACTTTGTTTCAAAGTAGCAAAGTCTAATGCCTTCCACCTACACACACCATTCCATTCATGTCATTACATTAAGGTGGGAAATTAGTATATAAAATATACATATTAATTTTTTAAAAAAAAATCCAAAAATCTGGCATGTAGTACAGTGCACAAAATTCAATTGAAAAGAGATTGATTGAGAGAGAAGTGGATCCCATTCCTTCTCTCTATAGTTTTTCTTATTGCATTAATTATGAATAAGATGGCAAAAAATATTAATGATTGATAAGAGAAGAGACTAACCAGAGCTCCTCCACAACCACAGCACAATCTGCGAGGTTTCTTCTCGTGCGGTAACTCTTGTAGACTTTCTGGAGCTTAGTTGCAGCAGCATCAAGCTCATGGATGAGTCTGGGTGAAGAAAACAGCACTGATCCTGGCAGAGAAAGAAGAGGTGCTGGTTTGTGATGAGGCAAATCAATATCACCCGTGTGTTTTTCCTTTTCTAGGGAGACAACATTAACATTTGTATCTAGAGTCACCAACTCAGGTCTCCGATCCTTCAACCGCCTTGAACCACTGATGTTATTGGACCCGCTTGACAATGGACTGCTAGTTTCTGATCCTTCTCTTCTCTTGCTGAGGCTAGCTGCTCTCAGAATTTTGTTAGTGCCATCTTTAGATCCAAGCCTGAAGTTGGAAGACAGACCGAATAACCAGTACCTCACGATTTTCTCACACGCTGATACCAGAAAGGAAAGTGATAATCCCATAAGGCTAAACCTCCAGCTCCAAGCTTCAAAAATTTATCACTCCTGCACAATTAAATAAAATTAAGATTCAGAATTACAGAGGTCTCATCAGTACGTTCAAGCAGAAGTTATTGTTTGAAGTCTCTTGTTGAACTAGAGGGTGATTGCTAAGCGCTTCCAACAGGTTACAACACATTTCACCTCCAAGCTTCAACTTAAAGGAATAGATGAGGACTATCATGAAACAGCTGTAGAGCATGGAAAATTAACCTTGCTTGTATGGCTTGTCGAGTTTGGTAATAACCCTCCAGGGAGAAATGAAGTCGATGTCGAAGAAAATTACAAGATACGTGCATATATCCAAGTATATTGTGTTGGTTATATATAGATATTGGTAATGGTAATTTGCAGAGCGTGATTCTCTTGAGAGACGTGTCAAAGACTGGAAAAAGAAGGAAGTTAAAGGAGAGATATTTGAATTTCGCTATGAACCTGAGTGAGAGATGAGAATGAAATCAAAAGTTACGGTGAATGTCTTTGTCAAGGTCCAAGGGCACGAGTCGTTGGAGGGATTCAAAGCTTGAAAGTGGGAGAGAAGAAAGGTGGTGAGAGATTTTATAAGGAAATTGAGATTACACATGTGTGCGTGTGCAACGAAGGAGACCAACCGGAGAGGGTCAAAGAAGGTAAGCTTTTGGGAGGCAGCAGGAGAGAAGGTGAAGTGGTTTGGTTTTTCAAGAACACGATGGGGGAGAATAGATAAAACAGTCAACTGTGAATTTGGCCGAGTTCTTTTCTATTCATAACAGTCAACCACCTCGATAGCGTGAGACTGAAGTCACTTCCCGCGTTTCGTGGGGTGCGCGTTGGACACTAGCCGCTCGTTACTGTGGATCATCCTTCGTTTTTTTTTAATTATTCTTCTAGTATTGTTCTAGGTCTCAACAACCCCGCTAATTGAAGTCGTAAATTCCCAAATATACACCTTTGTGCTTTAAGGTTGAGGGTACCCTTCACTAATGCCTCGTTTGGTACACAGAATTCATTTCGATGGATATGAAAATGGAAATGGATATGAAAATAGATATGAAAATGGACTTTAAAAGTATGTTTGGTATGTCATGGAAATGAGGTATGATTTTTGGATGAAAAGACCTAAAAGCCCTTCTAATTAAAAAAATCTTTTTTAAAAAAAAATCTTTATCAGGTCGAAATCGTCGTCATTGAAATCTTCACCTGTAGAGCTTCATAGTCGTCGTCGAAATCTTCATTTGCAGAGCTTCATCGTCGTCGTCATCGAAATCACCATCATCGTCGTCGTCTTCATCTGCAAAGCTTCATCGCCGTCGAAATCACCATCACCATCATCGTCGTCGAAATCTTCAAAGCTTATCGTCGTCGAAATCTTCAAAGCTTATCTGCAGAAGAATCACCTGCCTGGGTCTCGCCTGCAGAGCATCATCACGACCACATCAGCATCACCTGCAGAAGAATGCCATCATGGATCTGCAGAGCTTGGACGCGTCGAAATCTTTTCACCTGCAGAGCTTGGATGCGTCGAAACCGAAGGAGGAAAAAGCAGAGGCAGTCTCGCCGTCGTGGGTCTCGCCGTCCTGGTCTCGCCGATGGAGGTCGCTGCGATGGCTATGGTCAGGGATGAGGTCGACGAGGGAGGGGCAACACTAGAATTCCATGGAATTTTGGGCAATTCCATGGGATGGGTGATGGAAGCCAAAACTGCACTGTTCATGGAATTGATTTCCATATGGAAATCAATTCCATGAGCAATTCCATCAAACCAAACAGACATGGAGATGGAAATCAATTCCATTTCTATCTCCATGGGGACCAATTCCATCAAACCAAACGGGCCCTAAATATATAGTGCGTGCATGCATGGGAGAGCATTTATGAACGCATATTTAATAATATCTTTTTGTAAATCAAAATAATCGGCTTCACATATTTACCTCGTAACCAGTAAGGATATCCCTACTTGGCAGCTGTGAAGGAAAATGCCTTAGCTAAATAATTCAATCAGAAAATGCACGACATCTCAAACGTGCTTTAGCTAGTTGGTTGGCAATTAGCAAAGTTTTAATTGTTGTTACAATACACTCTCCCTTACTCTCCTTGTGTAAGAGGCGGCTGACATCTTTTTTAATAAAGAGATTAAATACATTAGTTTAAGTAATTTATATTTTTTATTTTTTTAAAAATTAAACTGTCTAAATATTTTAAAGTGAAGTATTTAGCCTTTTTAATTTTTTAAAAAATGTCAACTGATTCCTTGATGAGCGTTGAAGGTAGTTTGTGGTAACAAAAGAATTGCCCCAAACATAGATAATAAGATATAATAATGTCCTTAGTGACATTATATTTACTTAGCTTTTTGTGTGTCTGAAGTAATGGTATAAATTACTTTTTTAACATAATGATTTATGTTCTACATGATAAATATGTAAGAGAAGTTTTATCATAAACTGTGTAAGTCTGCTTTTGCTGTGCGAATTCAAATTTGGTAACAGAAGGCTATCCAAAACGCTGAGAAGATATGATAATGTGCTCAGTGACATTATTTAGCTATTTATACAGTTGATGAGAAAAAATTCAGCTATTTAAGTGAATTGAAAGACTACTGGTCATGTTTACTTTTACAAAGAAGCAAAGTTTTTTAAGAAATCTATAGATTTATGAGGAGAATATGAACGCGCGTTTAAATTTAGTATTTCAAGATATTTTGAATGTGGTTATTTTTAATAAAAGAATTGCTAGAGAAACAGTACAGAGTTAATAAAAATGCTTCCATGAAAACTGAAATAAAATTTTTCATACATGTCTACCTTATATCGTATAAAATCACTTTAAAAAAATCTAATCAAATACCCCAGAGCCATTGAAAAGAGTGTGAAACCGTGAATCGTGGTAGATATAAATTAAAAGTAGGGTTGCGTTTATTCAAAGCACGTGATGGAGGATCACATATTTGTTTGGTCGTGGACGTGCTTGTGCGGAAAATGGAAGCAACTTGTAACATGAACCCAACTTGACCTTTAGCTCAGTCTCCGCTGATGTGCTTATTTGAAAAATCGGTATAGAAGTACTTTTACGTAAGTCGAGATAAATATATGAATGACATTATCTCGTTTTACGAAAAAATATTGTTAAACATACGTTTGATTTTTACAATCTCTTCGCTAAACAAACCCAATATTTCGAGAAAAAATGTAGGCAGAGATTTTAAATTAAATATAAATTTTTAATTCACTAAAATAAATGTACACAAGTTAACATAAAATTCGTCATTTATGCTTATTAAATAAATCATAAGTGTGTTGTATGCAACTTGCCAATATAATTTTTTAGAAAGTTTGTGTATTTAATTGTTTTGCATTAGACCGGTAAGTAATTCTTCGTATTAGTAATATATAGCAAGCAATTTACTTCTTGTTAAATTTAAATTGCATTGACCGGTCTCTTGAACAAAAGCCGCGTCCTTGGGGAACAAGGAATGTTGGAAAATTACCATAGAAACAACATGTATCCGTACGTTTTATGAGAAAGAAACATAAGTACTCCTGCTGCAAGTTGGTGTGGTCCACGCTGGAGATGAGAATTACAGGTTGGGCCAAACCTAACACGTGGATTATGCGGGCTGAGTCCACGGGTTGGTGGGTCAATCCGTCTAATCCGATTTTTATTTTTTAAAAAAACTTATATTATTTTTTTTATTTTTTTATCCTAATATTTTTTTTACGAATAAAATTATTGAACACTTATTGATAGAATTAGAAAGAGAATCATGTAATTATATAATCTTATAGAAAAACTAAGTAACAAATAAATTTATTTTTAAAAAAAATATTTTTTGGGTGGGCTGCGGGTTGGCAAATGTCAACCCGCTAGAGAGCGGGTTGCCCGCTTTCCCAACCCTAGACTCCAAGCGTAATAATGTGTATCTACTAATTTATTCCATTATAACAGTTTAAAATTAGTTTAAAACAGTAAATATATAATAGATGTAATTTTTCTAACCATACCTTTGTGTGTGAAATTGATGAATGTAAGAGAGAATGAGTGAAAAAGAGATATGAGAGGGACATGTACATGTAGTTAATTACGGTAAAAATAAAAAAGTGTAATACATTTTTTGACATAATTAAATTATCGCTCCAACAAGTGATCAGCTCTATAAGAAAATAAATGGCTTGTTTGGAACAACGCTTTCAAAAGCTAAAAGCACGTTCAACAGCATTTTTCCACAAAACGAGATAATCTCATCCACATATCTACCTCGACTTACGTAAATGTACTTATCTACCGTGTTCCCAAACGGGTCCACGTTGCTTATAAATAGCACTATCAACAGTTTAAAATGTTTGTATAAAAAAAAACAGTGTAAAATGTATAAATATTTTGAGGTCAACGTTCAATACTTTTGATCCAAGTAAGAGACTATCATCGTACTCCAGAAACTTGTTTCACGTAACACATTCGTGCATGTGCATGAAATCATGAATTAGGTAACTTTTCGGCATATGCCTTAGATATTATATATAAACAATGCTACCAAATACTCTTCGATGTTCTGACTTTTCAACTCTCTGATTTTGCTCTTCATCTCTTCCCATAATATTATTATCAAAATAAATGGAAGAGAATCCTTTGAATGTCAAAAGCAGCCATTGTTTTTGTTATCCCTTGATACTATCATCGTCATAAATTCTACAAACAAAATAAGTCAACCTAATATTTGAGAGCAACATAATAATATTCCAAGTAGTTGCAACTAGAAAGAAAAACCGGCGGCAAACAGAAAATAAAAACTAAAAATGAAAAATCATGCTACGATCACTTGTATGTTTGATTATCATTAATTACTATTTAATTCTCAGAAAAATGTAAAAAAATTGACTTTATAAGAGTTATCCTTGATTAAACTCGGCAATGCTTATATATGAGAGTGAGATAACCATGGGAAAAAAATAATATTAATTCTAAAAATGGAAATGGTTGATTTCTCCACCACGCAATGGACCAATTCATATAATTTGAAGCTGTCCTAGAATACCAACATCGTTCTTGCCTTTTTAGGTATGGAGTGGTGACGGTGTTTATTGTGTAAAACCAATTCACATTTATATAAAACCAACAAATATATATTTAATTAAATCTAAGTTGTATGTGCAGCCTCCATTATAGAATTGTATGGCTGTTTTACACACTTCTTATTCTGTTTTAAAACATTAATTTCAAAGTTCAATATATGACCAATTTTAGTCCATGCCCTCATATTTAAGAATTATGCTATAATAATATTAAAATACTCTATCACCATTATACAATTTAGAGTGTTGATTTGCCTCTACCTTAAAAAAGGTATCTTGTAAGCTTGATAACTCAGAAATCATTCCATGTAATCTCTAAGTTTAAACTCTCATTTAAAATAAGTCAAACAAAACTCTCTATGTTTTAATTAAAATCCCTTCATCTTTCTTCAATTTTATTTATCATTTTCTTTCTTAACTCCATCGTATAGGAGGGCATACTAAAATAATTATAAACATCATGATAAAGATACGCTTGCATGTATTAAAATACTGCCAGATACTAAAATAATATTTATGTAGAGCATTTAACATGTCAATTATGTGAAATGGATATAAAAGGTTTGATGAGGTGTGACTTGTATATGCTATTTGTGTGCTAATAATGAATTGTGTTGTTCCCAGGTGATAGTGCAAAGTGGTGATTCATGAATTAAAATCACATGATGACTTTCACCTTATTAGGATATGTGTTCGTATGCGAGCCATTCGAATAATTAAATAAACAACTTACCCCACGGTAACATTGAACGTAGAATCCATGTATTTAGGGATGTTTAGATTAATTTTGAAAAGTGATTTTACACAATCTAAAGTAGGTATCTCAATTTTTATAAAAATGTTTCTAGAATTTAATGTATAATCAATGATCAAATTAACAATTGACGGTGCGTGAGGTTGTTTGCGCATTGCCTAACCAACAATCATTCAACACGGTTGTGGGTTTTCGTTTTACATCGTATATGTATTTTAAATTTAGGGCTATGCATGAATTCTTTCATTATATGCAATCATGTCTGAAGTACTTTCTTTATTAAATATGGATATATCTTTGAGCAACAGTTCAAATATTATTGAATTATGTCGTAATTGTTGGAATAATTCAACAATGGGCCACATATTTAACTTATATGTGGGTACCATTATTTCTTATCCCGACCTGAGTATAAAGTGATTTGCTAAGGTATAAAGAATTAAATGGGCTCAATTAGGTGTCATGGATCAAAATATACTGAGGCCCAACTTGCTAGCCCGTATTCATTGATGGGCTGAATACGGGGCCCCTCTGTAAATTAAAGGCTATGGTCCCCGGGTTAGCCGAGGGGGTTTTCATTTGGCCGTCTTGCTTCCCCATCTGCGAGTCGGTTTCCTCTGGTCCCTGACGATAACCTGGTTGATCTACCCCTTCCAACATACGCATCCATGGATCCAGGTACGCTTCCGCAATGCTTTAATCTATTCCATTGAACTTGTATGATTCAGAAATCCAACAAGTGGTATCAGAGCCTGCATATTAAGTTATTTGGATAAATTTGTTTGAATTCTTAGCTTCGATCATTGCGTATGAATCTGGATCTGGATCTGTTTGTTTGAAACTGTAATTCCGCTCGATATTTCTTATTTGGTTCTTCAGTCCTTTTGAATCAAGAAATATATTTGTTTGTTTTCCGTTGATATTCAAGAATCTTGCTTCCTCACCGAAATTCATGGATCCAATTGGATCCAGAAAACTTTTTTGACCTTCGCAAGGTTCCTCGTGTGAATATGATTCTGAGATTGCAATTTGTGTACATATATACATGGATTTATGAGGTAGACGACGAAAAGGCATTGTTTCTCGCGTTTTCCGGCGTCTGATAGCTGAAAATCCACCGATGTGCTGTCTGTGATCTCGCATTTGTTTGATTTAAATATCGTGTTTGTTATGTTTTTTCTTGTTTAAATCTGGGAATATGTATGAGTCTGTGATGTCTTGCTGAAAATCCACCGCTGAAAATGCTTGGATCCAGCCATGAAGGACGCCGGAAAATCGGGCAGCCGTCACCTGAGAAGAAAACGGAATAAAAAAATGCTTCTGCGGCCGCGTGAGAAAGGTTTTCAGAAATCGGGTCGCCACCCGGATCCTTTCCGGGTAGGCAACCCGGTTACATATTTTCTTGAAAAAACGGCGCAGTACGGAAGAAGGAAAGCTGGGTCGCGCAGAGAGCCGGTCGGGTAGGTCAACCCGACTCGCTGGGGGAGAAGACGAAACGGTGCGTTTTGGCTCCAAAACGGCGCCGTTTCATCATGCGGTAGTGCTTCCCCAACGCTCGGAAACGGCGTCGTTTCGTTGGAAGATTTGGGCTAGCACTTTTTTTTGGGCCTTTCTTCTTTGGGTTGTTGTTTGTAAAAAAACTTGTTTTTTGTAACATCTCTAGGCCACGCATCTGGCCATTTTTGGGCCGAAAAAAAACTGGGCTGCTGAATTTTTTTTCACTGAACGACAGAAAAAATATTTGCGCCCATTTTAAGTTTTGCTGGGTCATCCGTTTCTGGGCTATAGAGGAGACAATTTGGGCTAAAAAAACCAATTCTGGGCCTGCGTATTATTTCCTTCCCCTCTTTTCTGAAATGTTTGAGCCTACATATTTTATTTCAAAAAAAAATTCCAGAAAACTTATGGCCAGTGACATGTTTTGGGTCTAAAAAGCAATTGGGCCACAGTTGCTGGGTCAGAATTTTTTGCTGGTTTTTGCCAAATTCCTTTTTTCTAGTTTAAAGAATGAGACCAGCTTTAAAAAAAAAAGATTTTGGGTTGATGAAATTTTGAGCAAAAGAAAAATTGTTTAGGTCATTGTATTTGGGCCTACGAAATAGAGACTACCCTATTTTCTTGAAAACATTTTGGGATATTTAAAGTTTCTAATTCGTGTGAAAAGGGCTATGGATTTCTGAATTTTGGGTCCAAGAATTGTGTTTGGAAGTTTCTTTTCGGAATACGTTAAGCCACTTTGAAAATTCATTTTGGGCTTCCTATTTTCTAATTTTGGGCCTAAAAAATGGATTATAAATAACGTATGGACCTCTTTGAAAATTTGTTATGGGCTTATGTTTTGAGCTTTCAATTTAAAGTTTTGGGGCTATAGATTTGCAATAAAAAGGAAGGGAAATGTCCATTTTTTTTCTTTTCTATTATGGGCCCTTTATGTCTATTTACAGAAACATTTTATGGATTATTTTGGATTGTTTACATTAAGAAAATTATTTTGTACATATTTTATGTGTTGATTATTTTTGGAATATGTACAAATAAGGTATTGCGATATTGACAATAAATTTTAAATAATTTTTTGAAGGCTTTTCTGCCCCACTTAAAGTTCTTTGTCTTTTATGCCAATTAAATATATTGACACAACATCGCACCAAAGTGTGCTTTCTTGTGAAAATTATTTATGAAGCATATTAAATGTTATTTGTGATTGTATAATTTCATGCGATTATCTAATCGGGCCAAAGGAAAGTTGATGATTGACAGAAATATATAGGCACATGTGATGATAAATATATGACAAGTCTCAGGTATAATCATGCGAACAATAGTATGTTCCAAAGAATAGTTATTGTTTGGCAGATCTTATTGTCAGTATTTGATCATTACAACAAGATGCCACTGACAGTTGATATTATCATCTAAAGATGAAATATTGATGTTGTTACCGGTATCTTGCAATGGGGATTATATTTATTTGAATTTATTGCCATTATCTTTTATGTTGATTTCTTTAAATGGAAAAGAATGACATTATGGTAATTCTGGGATGTATAGATTTAGACCCTGCATTAAGGACTAATCATCCCCCTCCTTTTATAAATGAAAGTATTTTTTAAACACGAAGGTGTTTTGGTTAGTGGGAGCAATTACATCGC
>JANTPZ010097114.1:0-14332 GCA_025593235.1 Vachellia pachyceras
AGTCGAGACTTTTTTCTGTGCTAGGATAAAGTTTAGGCTGCTCTTTAACAAGTTGCAAATCTGAAAAGACAACTTATAAATATTTTTCCCCACTGCAATAAAGTCGTGAATATGATGAGAGGATAAGTTTAAACATTTTTATGAATTCAAAGGTAGCTTGTAGTTCACTTCTAATTCCTAATCACTTAAATAACTTTATATCTTTTGGGGCATATTTGGAAGTCCTTTTGAGAATAAATTTTACGGATTCCGAAATAAAACTTAGGTTTTGAAGAATAATTTTTACGGATTCTGAGACAAAACCTAGGTTTTGAAAAGTGATTATGTTTAGGAAGTTTTGGTTTTTACAGATTCCGAAGCAAAAAGTAGGTAGGAAAGAGAAAAGAGAAAGAAAGAAAAAGTATAAAAGAGAAAATTTATTTGGAGATAGGGTATGATTTAACAAGAAAACAACATTTTCAAAACATATGTTTCAAACTGGGTTTTTGTATCTAAAATAAATTTTTTGAAAAATGTGAATACTTAGACAATACAAAATATAGGTTTTAGGGTAAAACCTAGATTTTAAAACTAAACATAGGTTCTAGGAAGTGAAACCAAACAAGCTCTATTTTGTAAGTGGTCCGGTCCTTTATGAATATATATATATATATATATGTGTGTGTGTGTGTGTGTGTGACATAATTGGGCAATAATTAAGTTTAGGAGCTTGTTATGATGTATGTTATTCCGAAATTTTTTATAGGGACAATGACATCAAACTAACAATATTAGAATTAGAATACTGAATTTTTTTTTATGAAATTGAAAAATTAAATTAAAATATTATATGGAATTAGAAGAGCAAAGTATATAATTTTGCCTCTATTCCATTTTTCCCCTTGAGCCAGCCCATGCCACGCACACAACATTTATCTCTCCAGTGACGCGTGACGTTTATTAATCATTAGAATTTAAAGTCAAGAAGCTAAAGGGATATCGTTATTGTAATCTTATCTTATAAAAAAGAAACTATAGTAAATTACACATCATTCAAATGCTTCTGAAATAAGAAACCATACTCCAAAGGGATGTATAATTTACAGTTATTTAAATATCACGATATATCGATAAGTCGTTTTTATCTGATAAAATAGAATCATTGCCTACAACCACAATTCCTATATACATATACATATTGTGAAACTCATAAACTAAGAATATTCTCCAGGGAACAATTTGATGACTAATCCTTTTTAAGGCATGCATGGTATAGATTTTTTTTGTTATACAAAAATGGTGGGCAAGTGGACACACCGCTTCGACCTACTGGAAGGCCAATTAAATATGCATGGTATAGATGCAATAAGTAAGTTTTGCTTCTTTCAATAAGATCATATTTATACACACATGACCAGAAATTACATCCCTAAGCCTGCATAGTTATCTATAAACATATAGCCAGCTTGATAACATTTTTATTCTTTATCAAACTATGATTGTTCTTAATTACATTCAAGATCAAAATTAGTGTTTTCCTACCACCAAAGGGTCCGGTGTAACGAAAGGGTTCGGTTGCTTATAACATGATAAAACAATATTTGAATTCTCATTAGAAGATGAGGTGCTTATAACGAAAGGGGTGTGTTTGTGTAATACCTACGTACATTATCCAATAACTAGTTTCTGACCTAATCCCTCTTATCCCCTTTTACTATTCTGCATGTCTCCAGCTCCTGAGATGGAGCATGGATATAATAAAATAAAACCATGGAAATTAAAGCAATCCTGAAAATCATTTGAAACCTAAACCCGTGTTAGCAACAAATTAATGTAGCTCGATCGAGTTCCAAAGGATGTCAACGTTCACATTCTTCATCTATACATTCCCTCTACTCTTGTATTGTGCAATTCCAAACTAACTTTCTCCATTTAAAGTAAGAATAAGACCTCTTTTTTTAAAAAAATATATTGAGAATTAATAGACCAGTTCCGTGGTATATATGTAAAGCTTATCCTATATACAGTTGAATAGATTATGGCAGACAAGAACAGAAGTTGGTACATATTGCAGAAAAATTCAATACACGGGGCTGGCATTTTTGAATATATATATTTGTGCAAATATTAATAATATATTTAGACTTTGGCTTCCAATTCTCAATTTCCACGTTACCTTTCACCAAAACGTACACGTAGTTTCTGACGACTCTATTATATTGGCTGCTTGATTATTTGGTTTATTGTTTTAATTAGTTAATTATCAATATATATATTGGATTTTTGGTGGCCGCCTGAGAGGCGAGCGGTTTTTAAAAGTTTAAACTTAAATTTCATGGGTAGGTCGTATTATATATGAATTAATTAGGAGTGTCCAGAGGGATCGTGGAGACATGAGAAAATAGAAGCCGATGACAGCATCCACAAGTCACCACTCTTATCCTTAGAGGCCTTAATCCATAAAAATTAACAAATATAAAACATAATTCAGTGTACATATATATATATATGCATCATTATATATATTGTCTAAAAAGTAGCTATTCCACAGCCTTAAAATATTTAATAGAGATCTTCAAAACCAAGAATACAGCATAAACAAGGAAACGATATTCTTAATTAATATTCAAATCCTGTTAAGTAGAGATAGTGACATCTTCAACATAATAATGGGCTTGTTTGGAAAATCTTATTTCCTCACCAGTTCAACAATTTCCGTTAAACGAGATAATCTCCTCCACATATTTACCTCGACTTGCATAAAAGTACTTCTCTACTGCGTTCCCAAACGGATACAATAGAATGTATCCCTTTTCACCGTGTAAACAATCATTTTATTATGAATTGTATATAAAAAAGAAAATACAACTTGAATATGACGTATAGATGATAGTGTTTTGAAAGATTTTAGACTTGGGGTTTCTTTTTCAGTAGTATGGTACAAATTGCCCTCTTGGAGCCTTGCCATTGGACCATTCTCATTGAACCAAACGGCCCAACAAGTGCTTCAAATCGTAAGCCCATCCTACCAACTTATGTCCAACTCCAATTTCTCCTCCTTTCTTTTTTTTTTGGTATAAACCATCCGGTATCCTGGGGTATTCTGGGTTCATTGCCCGCCTCAGACTAATCCGGACCCCCGCGAGGAGACCTTACAGTGGTAGCGAGGTACCGATGGGACAACCTCTTTGAGATTGCGTTAATTATCGCGGCTGTCACTCCCCAGGGTTCGAACCCTCGCCCTGAGGAATGCTGGTAGTAGCCCTTACCAACTCTACCAAGCGCCCATTGGTATTTCTCCTCCTTTCTCTAAGCCCTACTTTACACACTCAGCTGTTTTTTTTAGAAAATAGGAATAGAGAATAGAATGGCTCTGGGACTGGTCCTTTCCTTCCATTTCAGCCTCGTGTGGTTTCTGCTGTGTTTTATTTTATGTAATGTATATATTAACAGAGGTTGCAGAACTGCAGTTTTGGACAGAAATTGAATATTTATAGTAATCTTCTATCCCTCATCGTAGAGCCAGTTTACTTTTTTTTTTAAGAGATCAAGAAAGTTTATTAATCGATAACTTTATCATTTTTTTTCAAAATTAATTTTCCTAACTTATAAGGTAATATACAATCTAATAATATACTTAAATATTTTAAATAATTAAGTAATTATTTAACCTTTTTAATCTTTTAAAAAAATCAACTAATTTTTATTATAGGAATTGGAGGTAGCATTTAAGTATATGCTATGTTAAATGTATAGACGATGAGATTTTTATATTAGAACAGTTTTAAATTTGCATTTGTTTGTAATGTTAGCTTTGTAACTCGAAGAATACGGATAGTAATTACTTGACCATGACACCCCTTGAATCCTTTGCCATGGGGTCAAAAAGACAATATGAAGAGGCCCCTTTCTACATGTACGGGACAAATATAATACTAGTAATGTTAAATAAACAATTATGTATTCTTTTATGTTTGTTTCAAAGGGTCAATATCCTAATCATTAGGTGTACTACCTTGTGTTGTGCATATTTAAGAGCTGGATAACTAGATCGTGGATATTAAAAAAATAATTAAATAAGTTATTTATAGTATAAAAATCCTCTAATATATACATGTGTGGAATCAATCGAGATGTTTTAGGATAAAATTACAGATTTGATAAACACAACAGATTAATATGAAGTACCAAAGTAACCCCCGTTTTGTATCTCTTATACAAGGGATAGGGAAAGTAGCGAGTGAGAAGTAATGAACACTTTTTATGTGGCTCATTCACTAAAGGAAGTCCATTAAGTGCTTGTTTGGGAACACCGTTTTTTAAATGGTGCACGTAAGTCGAGACAAAACCATCTTGAAATCTGTAAAAACATCTTGAAATTCATTAAAACCATCTCGAAATCTATAAAACCATCTTGAAATTCGTAAAATACCTTGAAATCTGTAAACTCATTTCTTCCAACGGACTTCCCAAACACATACTAAGTAAAGTAGACCTCTAGAAGTACAGTACTAGGCCACTCACAGCAGAAGCAGGGAAATAGGAGAACACATACAGAGGTCTCTTTTATTCACATATCAATTAACACTAACAATAACAACAGTAGATAGAGCGAACTAGAAGCCAACTAATCAATCACATTCCAGCAGGCACAGCACTACTCACAAACAATTTCATACACCCAAAGCAACTCTCTAGTGAATCAAATCAACCCCCCCCCCAAAAGTTCAACAAGCATTCTATAATAAATAAACACTACATGGAACACAGATAAATATATGGTTGGTGCTACTGGTACTGGTGCAGGATAATATATGGAAGGATCTAATCTAGCTGAACTTCAGAGTCATAAGCAGCTCCGGCCTTCCAATCACTGGGAATGGCATTCCTGGACTGAACCCAGTAGACGCCCCCACGCCCTCTCACCTGGAACCTCAGCATCAGATCTCCACGTGGCGGGTTCTCTGCATCAAACACCACTCCGTACGCCCTCCTCATGGGCCTCCACTCCTTGCAGTCCTCCTGCCACACCTCCACAGCAGCGATGTCGTTTTGCCCCCCCACGTACAGAATCAGAACGGCGATGTAGTCCGGGTACGTGCTGTGTTCGTGCACCTTGAACGCTATATTGTAGCCCCCGTACCTGCACGGTATCCTCCTGTATTCCACATCGACGACCCCGTATTTGAACAGCTCCTCTGATGCGTCTGGGTTCCTTCCCATTCTGTCATACGCACGTGGACTCATCACAAAGTCTGTTCTGTCTCCTTCACCGTACTCTGTCACCACCACGTACGTTCCATATTCATCGCACACTTGGCGGTTCTTACACCGCACCTGTCAATTAACAAACATATATCCAATCATGTGTGTGTGTGTGTGTGGATGGAAGTGCGTTAAGATATATCTATTTATATATGTACATACTTGGTAGCAAGCACCACATCCAGAGCCGTTCTTCCAGAGTCCAGATACGCCTGCAACACTACCATCGTTCACAGTTCTTCCGTATTCACCATATCCACAAGCTCCTCCTGATCATCGCGTATAATAATAAAGATATATCATTTTTCGTCGTCATTATTAAAGTCATATATATATGAATATGTGTGTGTGACACAAGCTAGAAAACCGTTAGTGTAATGTTCTTATGAAAGCCCTAAGCGCGTCTCTAATTAGTGGGTGGTGGACCATATAAACAAGTGGCATTCATCAGAGAAAAAGTGGGCTTTTCTATCTCCCAAGTTTAGACAAAACGAGAGTAACAAGATCACAAAGAGCCATGTGCCTGGCCAGCTAAAAGTTCCTATTTGCCTGCATACACGCACGGAGGGGTTCTAGTACATATATGGTTAGGGTTCAAACACCAAACTCATGCAAGCTATATATCTATATATATAACTCAAGCTACGTGCAGGGAACAAGCAAGGCTAGGTTAGCCTCTTGGCTAACTAGTCATGGGTTGAGAATATATATAAAGGAGGGTCACGTACTTGGAGTTCCATAGCAATCAGGGCTGCCATAATAGGTAGCTCTGGAGGATGTAAAGTCTTGGGAGGTACATAGTGCAGGTAACAGCAACACCACACACACAAGGCCTAATTGGTATTTAAAATGAAGTTCCATTTCTAAATGCCTAATTCAAAGCCTCAAATTATAAGAATTCGATGCAAAATAAGGAAACTATATGTTAGTGTGTGTAAATAGAGTAAGAAATGAGTTTATGGGTTAGGAAGCAAAGAAGTGGAGAGGTATTTATACTAGAGGCCTACCTTGTGCACAGGCCATCTCTGAAGTGGCATATATTCAACTTTTTCTTCCCACTTCGGACTCGGAGCTCTTCTGGACTGTAGTGGAACTTAATAATGGTTACATGCATGTACCCACTAATTAACAGTTATTAGCTCTGTTAACCATTATAATATATTTTGGAATAGACCTAATTAATTAACATATTGATCTCTTTTTGCCCTCATTAATTAGCATTATGTGTGTTGAGCTCTCTTAACCATTATAATATAGATCATCCAAGGAGAGAACTTATCCAGTTACTCCATCTGCTATTTTTAATGCTCAAGATCGATTGGTCTTTGATTCCTACATGTGGATGGCAGATATATAATATAATACTGAATCGCCTAACTTAATTTGTACTATTGCAGCATCTTTCTGGGAATATTCATGAATCTGCAAACTACTTAAAGCATATATGTTATGTCCAAAATCCTCACGGGGATATTTTCAATCAAATAAAACAAGAAAATACTGGTACATAATACTCTGGTGGCTCTCATTAATGGTAGTAACTGTTCATGGTCGAAGGCACTTAGCGATGATGCCCATTATTTAATCAGCTATTCAATTGAAATAAGGAAAACCCTAAACTTTTAACCTTTACTTTAAATACTACGGACGTACTTGTTGGGTTATTTCTTTTGTGAAATATTTACGTAGTAGTGAAAAGGCAAACACCACTTTTATGCAATTATGCCTGTTACACTTTGGCAGAAATTACAAAGTTGTCTCACTCTCCTGCTAACGATTTTATTTAACTGTTAATAATTACATTCCTTATCAGTCTTTCTTTAAGCAACTCTCTCTCTCTATATATTTATATATTAATATATTCACTTATTACATAATCAATCAACCGGTTGATACGAAGGTCGATGCATTCGTAGAATAGAAACTGCTGTAAACAAGAAGCAATCCTGAAAAGCATTTCAAATCTTAAACAACTATTTCTCTATTAGACCTCAGTGTATATATCAATGTTTTGAAAATCGGACCGGACTGGTCGGTTCGGACCGGAAACCGGCGAACCGGCCACTGGTCCGGTCCGGTTGAGGTATTGACCCCGGGTTGGGGTCAATCCGGCCAACTCGGGAGTGACCCGGTCAACCCGCCCGGTTGGGTGGGTTGACCCGGTCAGCATTTTTTTTTTATTTTTTTACTTTTTTATTAGGATGAAGGTGGAGTTCTTGAATTAGAGTGGGATATGAGTGATAGAAGTAAAATAGTATGAAACACGGGCTTAAGGGATTATAATTTTCTTCATCATTGGAAGACATATATACATCTGAGAGAAAATATGGAGTCTTAAGATGAATGAAGACAGCACGATCAATTATAGTGTAAGTTGATCTATATACACTATAGAAAAATACAAGTTGATATTTTCCCACCTAATCTTCTATACTGTCATTTTATTGCATGTTGATTGTTCTTATCCCATTTGTAGAATACATGAAGAAGAGCATTTTGGTGTTTGATGGAGAAAAGCAAAATGTGAGAAGAAAAAACAAAATATCCCCTTACCATATATATTTTGAAATTTTGAAACAATAAATAATGTTGGATAATAGATAATCTATAATTATATTATTTATTTGGTAATTGTTAGTTAATAATAGAATTTACTACTTATTTTTTAAAATTTTCAATAGTTTGATTTTGTCAATATGTGATAATATTTATTTTTTTAATTTTTTATTCATCACCGGTCTAACCCCCGGTTTGACTCCGGTCTAACCCACTAACCCTTAACCCACTGTCTTGACCGGTTCAGTCACCGATCCAATTTTGATAATCTTGGTATATATCCTCTCCTTTCCTCATCAGATTCTCATCAAGAAGAGAAATGGATAACTTTTGGACCAACACATTAATGTAAATAGTTTTGATGATAACCTTTTTGAAATATATATATATATATATAACAGCCATTATCAGAAATTCGCCGGGTCAAAACCGCAAGTTAAAGAGGTAAGAACGAAAGGGATTAATAGGCATCCTCATCAGGCCAAGCCTTTAATTGTGAATAGAGTGTGAGGCTAGGACATCTGTTTGTAGTGGTAATATAATTAGTTTAGTTATGTATGAGAAGGTAAAGTCAAAAGAAAAGACCTTGCTTAAGGTATAAACAAGTAGATTATTGACACCCTCTAAGATAAATATCTCCTAGCTGGCTAGCAGCAGCCAGCCACGTTAGGTTGTAACGCACTATCTAAAAAGGATGTGTACGGGTCTTCCTCCTCGTGTCAATTCCTAATTTCTTCAGGCTAGGCTCTCGTATCTCTACTTCAAGCTAAATGAAATGATTATGTTTAAAAAAATGAGATAATCTAAAATTTTTTATAGCCCATTAATCAGTACTTTTCTCCATCCATTGACTACAATTTACATTAAGTCATTTTCCCATTCAGTATTTATAGGAAAATAATATATCTTGTATATAATATATATATTTTATTTATTGTATTCTTATTGATATTTCTCTAAAAGTATGTTATAATTTTTTTTTTATATTGAGTGAACAATAAAATGGTGTTGTGGGGATAATAGGAACAATTGTAAAGCAGCCATTGGCATGGAGGTGGTAGGTGATTGTTAATGGAGGCCGCCCACTTGGAACTTCCTTACCAGAGGTTGTCGTTGTTGATGCAAACAGTGCGACCTCACTTATACCTTGTTGCTATAAAAAAGACTATACATTCTAACTTTTTTTAAAAAATAAATAATTTAAATATGAAAGTATTTTTTTCTTTCAGGAATAGAAGTACAGATGCATTAAATAAACAGGAATTAGGTTCAATGGAAGCATTGATATCTAACAATATGATCAATCAAGATATAAATATTCAATAACAAAGATGTTCATATTTTAATATCTAAATAAAATTAGTCAAATTACTTTGAACTGAAAGATACCTATATACCCATCGTCCGTGGGTTTAACTGGCGAAAGGATTGGGTCAGCACTCTCACCTAAAAGGGAGAGGGTTCGATCTCGGGGAATGTCACTTTGTTGTGGCTTCAGTCGCGACGTTTGGGGAGGCATCTCTGCAGCTTAGTGAAGCTGGGTTGACCTACCTGTATGGCCCGATCTGAAAGGGCTTACTTGGCTTGCTCCTGTGCCCACAGGGACAAGCCCCAGTGGATCATGAGTTAGGTGCTATGCCTTGGATCGCGGGTTAACCCAGCCCCTTTCCTAAAATTTTTTTCACCGAAAAAAAAGATACCTATACATATAAACGAAGAAAAAGAAGCACAAGTGGAATGCCAACATCTATTAGACTACATATAAAAAGTAGGGCCCTTTTAAGCATTATAAATAAGGTGTTAAGGGCACATGTTATGTATCGCATGTTTGATATTATTGAGAATTTCCCACCAAACTAAAGATAGATATTCAGTGCTCATCAAATTAAAAATTTCACCATATTTGTTACTTTCCTTTTGTTGGTAATCATAAAAATATGTCAATGATTAGGAAATATAGCTTTCAACCTCATATGCATCATGTTCTAAGTGATAGCATAACAGTGCTCATTCATTTGACGTCATAATGTGTTGCAAGTTACTACTTTGAATGATTTTACCACATTGCTTCAAACAGAAGAAGCCAACGCAATGAGCAATTCCAATGTCAACTCAAGAAAGCTGAATTCTCACCATCTTATCAGCTCTATGCTCTACACTTTCACATACATAGGATAATTGGAATCACGTTTTACAGATAGGCATAAATGTTTCAAATAGCTTATTTAAAATAGCGTTTGAACAATACCAAATTGCCTTCTATGCTTATAAGCCACTTTAGACTAAAAAATGATGCTTGGCATAACTTTAGGCTAACTAGCTTTTTGTCTAAAAAACTATGGGCCCGTTTTGTACGCATAATTGGTTTTGATAGAAATAGATATTGAGATGAAAATGGATTTGGAGATAGATATGAACATAAAAATGGATATGGATGTAATAGTTAAAAGTGTGTTTAGTATGTTTTGGAAATAAAACTTATTTTATATAAAAAAACTAAAATGCCCTTCAAATTAAAAAAAAAAATCCTCCCAAAATAGGTGAACCCATCTTCCTTCACTCCGAACAACTCAACCTCAACAGACCATTGTTAGCCACCACCTTGTTGGAAATATCAAACCAAATTAGAAAAACCTTTGCGTAAAAATCAAAGTAAAAGAAGTCTCTTGAATCTCTTAAACATTTGAACAATCAAACAAACAAAAAGGTCAATCGATCATTGAAGCTTGCTCAAAATCAAAGTAGATATGATGATGAACAAAGTTGCAGATTTGGAGAAGTCGATGACAACGATGGGGAGTTACAGATCTAGAGGAGTCAAAGCTTTTTGGAGAGCTCAGAGCTTGCAACTTTGGGCATTCATAGTTCATATAAAAGAGAAACCGTTGAGAGAATGCCACCGTCCCATCGATTGCTTCACCCACCGTTGCTAGAGGAAGCCGCTGTCAAAAATACATTAGAGAAAGGGGGAAGGCGAAGAAGCCATGGGTTGTTGGAAGTCACTTTTGTCACATATTGGGATCTCAAAGTCGGGGATGAGGATCTCATCACCATCGTAGATGGTTGGAGATCATCATCATTGTTGCTAGAGATCACCATTGTCATTGTGGAAGATTGGAGGTCAATGATGGGGCAACGAAGTTGGGCCTGAAAGAGGCGAATAAGGAGGTGTAAAATTGAATTTCATAAAATTTTTCACAAGTCCATGAGTTGTATGATGGAGCTCAAATCCATCAATTTTGATTGAATTGATTGTCACATGTAAATTAATTCCATGACCTCATAAGTGTATCAAACAAACTTACAGTATGAAATTGAATTCCATTTCTATTTCCATTGGCTCATTTCTACTATACCAAACATGTCTCAAGTTGAAACAACTTTTTTTTACCTATGACTTCTCTTCATATTTAAAGCTATAAATGCTGACTTTTTAATATATCAATTTAATATTTTTCTATAAAAATATATTCAAACATAAATCATATTACAATCTCAACTTCAATTTATAAAAATCAACTGGAATAAAAGTCACTTTTGCTAACACTTGTGCTAACCTAAACCAAATACTCATTATCTCATGAAGCGCAAAACACTTGTGTTAACCTAAACCAAATACTCAATGGAGACGTGTTTACAAACAATTAGTTTCTTGTCCTGTTTGAACAGGCACATCACGCCAAGAGCAGATTCCCATAGATGATTGGAACAATCCATGTTGTTCGCATTTGTTTTTATATTCTTATATAGACTCATGTAATTGGGAAAGTAGCTCTTGTTTACAATTTAACCCTCCTTCACTCACACCAAAAAAAAAAAGAGGAAGACAGAAGAGAGCAGAGACAATGACTAAAATGGGCAAGAATAATAAAGACATGACTCTCCATTCATGGGCTCATCCAACTAATCTTACATAATGCAAAAGGGCACTAAATAGGATAACGTGCCAGAATATGTGCAAGGTTCACAATTGTAATGTCTCACCTCCTCACATCTGTCTTCAACTCGCGTTAAGTTGCCAGACAAAACCAAATCAAAGCCAATAATCATATCAACAGAAAGCCTACCTACAAAATACAATCATTCTTGATCTGAACTCAAGTGCCCATTGCTGAACTATTTGGAAAGCAAGTGCAAAGGTGTAAGCCTGAACACCGAAACAGACCCAGCAGCAACTTTAGCTACACCCTTTTCTTTTCTACGTGTCCTCTCTAGCTGGTTGGGGGAAATAATTGCATAAATTGTATGGTCATGAAAAGAACTAGCAATTGCTCTCTCATTTGAGAACCTACCAACGCTTGCACCTAGTAGTGGAATAGAAAGGAATGGAAACCAGAGAGATAGTGAATGTCACCGTCAGAATCTTAATATTTAGATAAATAATTGTGGAAACTCTATTTAGATCATGACATTAAAAAGACACAATAACATTGTTACAAATATTGGGATTCTTTCTTAGTATATGACAGTATAACATCAACTCATAGTTGCCTTGGTCAAAGGCCATAAATACCCAAATAACTGTTCCATAGTTATCGATGCCAACAAGTTTGTAGCGCAGTGTAAACGTGAAATCATGTGACCACCTAGTTGACCAATCTTAGTCCCAGAATGTTACCTTTCTGAACACAAAATTGTAAGATGGCAAGGGAATAATGAAGGTGTATTATGTCCTGCATTGGGAAGTCTCACAAAAGAAGTGGGGTTTACAAGTTCAAGGGGCTCTCCCTCCCAATAGAGTAGTCTTTTGGAATGAGCTCTTCCTTTAGGCTTATGTTCATAATAAAGATGCTTTCATTGAGAGCCCGATGTTCATGAATAGGGCCTCCCATAGTAGATTATAACCGGTAGGAGGCTGAGTGAAGTGTCGTGATATAGAGTCACTAGGGATGTCGACTCTCAAAAGAGGTGACATTGTTATGAATTCCACATTAAGATACCCTCACAAGAGAAGTGATGTTTATAAGTTCAAGGAGCTCTCCCTCCCAATAAACTAATCTTTTAGGATTGAGCTATTCCTTTAGGCTTGTGTTCATAACAATATCCCCAAAGTAACAAAGAATTGTCAGTTATAAGGAAACAATTGCTCTTTTCCTATGATAAAGTTCTTATTTACAGAAGTAATTCAATCTCGGAAGTTAAAATGCGTAATTAATACGATAATGATAAACAGGTGTGCTTTACCTAACGACTCCAATAAAAAACAATTCAAATTCTCCACGAGTCAAATAAGGTTTGCCTTTTTAAGGTCAGAAACAACCCCACGGTCCTTAGTGCCCCTTTCATTGTACAGAACCTGTAGGAGATGATATACACTCATTTTTCAAGGCAAATAAATGAAATTTAGAAGGGAAAAAAAATCCAACTTTCAGATGGCAAGAACCTTATCTATGATTCCATACTCAACAGCTTCACTGGGACTAAAATACTTTGGACGCTGAATGTCAACTTCAATCTGCTCAGTTGATTTTCCAATATGCTTTGCATATAAATTAACCTTCAAAAGAGAATTAAGACGTGTGAATACAAGTTAGTATAATTTATAGACACACGCACACGTGCATGGACACATGCCAACATCATGCACTCATCCCCATGCCCACCCATGCATGCAATGGGCCCACCACTGGGCCACCGCATGTGCAAATGGCATAAAGCACGCAGACAGATATATAAAGCAGTAACCATCATCAGTGTAATATAACATATAAAAAGTGCAGGAAGCTACACTATTCAATAGCCAAAGAACAGTGCAGCTCATCTCTGCAAATGCAAAGGGCCCACTCTAGTCTTGATAAAACAAAATGATGTTCTAACCAGTTCTGTCTTCACATTCTTTACTTCTTTTCTTGCAAGGTCAACATCGGTTGCCTGACCTTGAAACCTTGCTATTGGCTGCAAATTAACAAGGAAAACAGTTATGTAGTTAGACGAAAGATAAAGACATGCAATAGTTTAAATTGTATGAAGACCAAGAAAAGTGTTAACCTGTCTTATCATTATTGTTGACGATGGCAAAGCAGAACGGTTTCCCCTAGCGCCAGCAGCCAAAAGTAAAGCTGCTTCTCCCCAAGCATTCCCAACGCAAAGAGTAAAAATAGGAGGCTTGACATACCTATAGCAGAAGTCAGCTAAATTCATAAGCACAAACTTTCTGCAGGCACTTCTTCAAGATAGGACCAATGCAAGACAAGAAAAAAGCAATTCTTTTCACTAAAGGGTGGGTCAGGGTGTGATAGGATCCTAGAAATAGGGACTTAGTTATTTGACTAAGTCTTTATTTAATTATTTATTAATTATGTAATGGTGTGTCAGTTATGCATGTAAGAGTTAGTGGGATAGTTATGGGTTAGTGGGGTTATGGAAGGAATTAGATAGAGTTAGTCAATACCCTTCCTCTATAAATATCCTAGTTGTATTTCAGATTAAGCATCGATGAATTGAATGAAAGTATTGTTCTGAGTATGGGAGATTCTCCTTTCCTCTTGGCTTCTTTTATCTCTCAATTGTGAGATGCTTGCAAATGAGAGAA
>JANTPZ010097117.1:0-27003 GCA_025593235.1 Vachellia pachyceras
TTGATCAAGAGGGTAGCCACGAAATATTGTAAAATCGGCAAGGGTAATTTAGTCAGATTAAAACAACAATTTTCTCACCCATAAAAAAATCCAAAAGGACAAATATTTTATAGACTAATAAAATGAAAGATTTCTGCATATTTAGCTCTTCTTTTTCACAAGCATAAGTATATTTATTAAGATAATCATCTAAGGTAATGTCAGAAGTATTACGAAACACAATCCCCTTGATAGCATTTATTTCTTTAATTCAGAAAAAAAGAAAACAGAGAAAGAAAGTGGCAGGAAATATTTGTTGGAAATCTTAGGACGCCGCGGAACTTTTTTTTTTTTTGGTACATTGCGTTGACAAAAGTTTCAGTTTGTCGCATCCTTTGGGCCTTGAGGAGCCCATTTACATTACTGGCAAACAAACAGCTGTTGGGCCAAACTAGCCCACATTATTAAAGGGTTAAGGTGCATTCAACATCTTAAGCTATTTTTCTATGTGCATTCAGTATCTTAAAAAATATATTCTCACCAAAGGAAGAGGGTTCGATACCGGGGAAGGTCACTTTGTTGTGGCTCCAGTCGCGGCGGTTGGGAAGGCATCCTAACTCCTGGGTGTTTAGGTAAACGCTTGAGGGTAATTGACGGCTCGCCCTGCCCAACATTGGTATGACCTAAGAGGAAGGGAGATTTCGCCCTGCCCTTGGCTTGTGGGTGAGTTCAACCCCCCTGCCTAAAATTTTTGTATAAAAAAAAGTATCTTAAAATATTCTATGATGCATCTAACACCCTAAAGCATTTTTCAGGTGTTTCTAACACTCTAAGTATTTTTTATACCTTGGTGTTGGATGTATGAAAAATATTTTAAGGTTTTAGAAGAACCTACAAAAATATTTATGGTGTTGAATACACCGAAAAACTTTAAGATGTTAAACATAACTAAAAAAACACTTTATGATGATAAATTCATAAAAAAATATCTCAGGATGTTGGATGCATGTTGACCCAATATTAAATTGTATACGGTTTTCATCATCATCATCTAAAGGAAAATGATTAATTCTTTACAATATGATAAAATAATATTTGAATCACAATTAAGAGAGGTGGCTACACTTTCAGCATCTGACGGTACCTTAAACAAAAAAGACTTTAATAGAATGGTACATGTTCTTAGCAAAAGTCATCATTGTGTAAGCTAAAATATTTTATTTAAAATTTTATATGTATAAATCTTAAAATGTAATTATATATTTTCAAAATAAATTTAAATGAAAATTTTAATATCCATGACCCTTGATATATATATATATATTCTAACCATGCAAAGATGGTCAGAATTAGGCAGCATTATTTTACTATTGGCAGACCAACTTGTCCCAATGAGAAGAAGAAAACAATGCCAACTTTGCAATTACCATTTTCAAAAATTGATAGTATTTAATTTATTTTTCAATGAAAAGTTCTTGAAGTCAATTAAGTAATGCATATGCTGGACAACAATTGTTTATTACATATGCAATCCAGGATGGTATTTAAATTTTAAATACAATGCGTTGGCTACAAAAGTTGAGACAAGTAATTTAATTAACATTAATCAAGAGCCATCTTTGGGGATCTTTGTAGTTTGTAGGATCGCATCAATAATGAAGAGGGATTATTTCTTATTTTGGCATCCAAAGTGATAATTTACTTAGATTTGGATTAAGTTTGAGTATTATCAGATTTGAATAGAAAATGACTCTCAATATTTTTTTCCATTTCTTAACACTACTTACTACTTAACTAGAATTAAACCACTTGGTTTGGCAGCATTCTGTCTTTAAATCTTGAAAATGTCTCGGGTTTTGAGCCTGTTAACTGGATGTCTAACTGGTTATGTGATAATGATTTATCTAAATGGAACAAGGCTCTGATGGCTAGAATCTTATGGCAGATCTGGAAGGGAAGAACTGCTTTCTTGTATGAGAATATAGAGACTAATCCAATGTTTGTTTTTGAACAGGCAGAGAAGCTCATATCGGAGTATTAGGATGCAAATGGAGTGATGCAGACTGAAGCGAGGCAAGCGGGAGAAGATGGCAGATTTCAGGTCCAGCGGAAGCACTGGACACCGCCTGTTGGGAATGAAATCAAAATTAATGTGGACTGTGCCTTTAATCCTGGGGAAGGGAGAGCGGCGGTTGCAGCTATAGTTAGAGATGCAAAGGATTGGCTTCTTGATGGGATAAATTTATTGGTGGAAGCTCAATCTGTTCTGATGGCTGAGAGTTTAGCTCATCCGGAAGCTATGAAGTACGCTGTGGACAATGACATTGAGGATGTGAAGTTCGAGTCTGGTAATCAAATTCTGATGAATTGTGTGAATCACAGTTTGCCCCCTAATGATTGGAGGTGTGTAGTTATCCCGAGAATCTGTTAGAATCAAGGAATTTAATTAGAAACCACACTTGTGTGTGGATTCCTGGGAAAGCTAACTTAGTAGCAGATTAGGTTGTTAAGGCTTCGTTAGTTGGGTCTTACCCCTCTGATTAGGTTTACCGACCGCCTGTTCAACTTCGTCATTTGCTTGATGAAGATGCCAGAAATGTTGCTATAGCTACATCCTGGGTAACGTGTTTAGGTTATGTGGGCCTTTTGTTGCTCTTTTGATTGTTGTAGTTTGCTGTTTTGGCTTTTTTTTTTTTTGAGTGGAAAGAAGACTTTATTTCTGAAATATGTTACAAAATCGCCATAAGAAGCGACAAGAGAAGAAAGGAAAATGACAACTTCAGCCAGAAAGGCTGAACAAGTGGAACGAAAGGGAATAGAGAATAATATTCAGGTGGGAAGAGAGCGCAGAATCCTAGCGTTTGTCTTGCGTGATCAGCAAAAGCTAGCGCCTCGTTAACCAATCCTGCCTCAGTGGTTTCTTCATTGCTGAAGATCTGTAGACTCCTGGCCCTCCAGAGTCGCCAGCAGACGATGCCAAAGATGATGCACCAATCATTGCCACCCGTCTTCAAGTTCATTTGCAGCCAGTCAGCGAATGGGATGGAGCTGAAAGCTGGGAAACTCTGCTTTGGAACTACAAGGGACCAACAAGCTCTAGCCAACAAACAACGTCTCAATACATGTTCAATATCTTCAGTCCCAGATCCACAGATTGCACAGGTACCGTTGTCTGTCATATGTCGTTGAACTCTTTCACTATTAGTAAGAAGCCTGCCTTTGAGAACTAGCCAGAGGAATGTCTTAACACTTTGAGGTCCCTCCCAGTTCCACGCCAGGCTCCATAATCCGCTCTCATCCTCCCATTGCTCCTGCATAATAAGATCGTAGGCAGATTTAACAGTGAATTTATTACTCCAACACCAGTTAATGCAGTCATCTTGATCCTGGCTCCGAGGCGGATTAACTTTCATAAAAAAATCATGTTACTTACTTCGTGGCAAATCTTAATAAAAAAATGCTACGGTGTAAAATGTACTCTTAGAACTTTGTGCAAAAAACCTAAGCCAAAATCATGTTAGTCTGTGTAGCCCAAAAAGATATAGGGTCCCTTTGGCAAAGCGGTGGAGAAGTACTTATGGGCTTATTTACATAAGTCGAGGCAAATATGTGAAGGAGATTGTCTCATTTTATGGAAAAACACTGTTGAACGTGCTTATGGCTACAAGCTAAACGTTGCCAAACAAACACATAGTTTTACAAGTTTAAGGTATGAACATGTACATGAACTTTTTTAAATAAGATACCAAACGTGCCCCTAAGTCACTTTAAGTTTAAAACTAATTTCTTTCGTCTCTCCAATAAGTAGATTTCTCAATATTTGAATTTGTATTTTTCTTTTTACCAAGGTGAGATAGCTTACCGCATTAACCAACAGCTTATTCGTGTGCTCATGATTTTTTATTTAAATTACATTTGGCACCATATGTGTGTTTTGAATGTGTAAAAATACCAATACACATTTAAAATAGGAGAAAAATGATATAACTCTTTAAACTTTGTGCAAAAAACTATGCCCAAATCGTATTAGATTATGTAGCCCAAAAAGATAGCTTTTTAAGTTTAATATGCAAAAATACTTGTAATCTTTAATTTAAAGCCGACAATCACCATATATTTTTTTAGAAGTATTTTTGATAAAAGTTCAGGTTTTTTAGCTTCCAACATAAAAGGATAGTTATAAACATTTATTCGTTGGTCCCACTACAGTATTATTAATTAGGCTAAAAGAATACTCTTATTTTTATTTATTAGCTAGAGAGAGTATTTTATCCTCAATGTAAGTTGTATTATTAAATTTACTACCACATGATTATACAGTTTTACTCTAACCCTTATATGTATATGTTTATTATAAATCTTATCTTTTTTTTAATACGACTAAACATTTTAACACCCTCATTTCATATACTCGCTTTTCATGCTCATGATATCCTTTTATTGTTAACATTTACGACCATACTATATTATTATTTCATACAACTACAGTAAAACTTTCGTAGATACCTTCCGATAACAAATAACTCCAATAAACTTTCTTTCCATCTGAAACACCTAACCTAAATTCCATTCTTAATATCTCCGTCAATTTCAACATGTCGATTTAAAGAATAACTAAAATTAAATTGTGAATGATGAATGAAATCAACTTATGGTGAGAGGGAGGAAATAAAGTGCAAATAATATTATTTTTTTCCTTTGTTCTTTTCAACTGTTTTAAGCAATTCTTTGTTATTAACTTGAATATGCACTTTTTCATTGCTTTTCTTGGATTATATATATTATTAGCTTCAAATCCTTCTCAGGTAATTAATACGTGTGTGTGCGTATTAGAAAGAGGAATCAAGACGAAAAATATTTTTCTCTTATTTACTATCTTTATCTAAACAACTCTCTCTTATCCATAATGTAAATAATTTTCATATGAAAGTCTTGTTCCACGATATAAGTTATTTAAAGGATAACCAATATTTATTTATCAATTTTGTCCATACAATTAATATTTGAGTTTGACTCTATATTTTTCTCCCCTCTAAAGCGTTTATATAATATGGGTAAAGTTGAATTTTTTTTAATTTAAACTAAATTTAATGGGTTAACTACTGTTTCTTAATTCTCATAAATCAATTAAAGTGACTTATCTTATAGGCCAGATAGGCAAGTATACATCAAATAAGGGCTTAGTAGTCTAATTAAAAAGAAATTAAAGCCTAAGGCCAAGGGAATGAAATGCATTAATTACATATGAAATATTTTAAATATCAACGTATAAAAGCGAAGAAAAGAAGTAAATATGAAATCTTTAAAGTGAAGAAAAGAAGGAAATTGTGGCTGAGAACCTAGGAAATGACATAAAGGTGCTCCGTTTTCCTCTCTAATGTTTTTGTTCATGACTTTATTATAGCACTTTATATAATTTTAACTGTATATGATTGTAATTATATATACATAGACACATTTCATATTATTTCAATATGAAAAACTGCTATATTAAGGAGTAATACATATGCTACAGACAACAATCACTACCAGAAAAATGCCATTTAGCGATGGATTAAATGGCTCTTTTCCATTGTTAAAACGAAGGTCGTAATATTTTCTGTCGCTAAATGGAAATTTTCTGATGGAAAATAACAATTTGATAATGGATTTTTCCATCGCTACAAAAGTTGAGACAGGGGATTAATCAACACAATTTTGTGGCCAATGCAATCGAGAATTATATTTAAAATTTAAATACAATATTGCATTGGCCACAAAAGTTGAGACAGGCGATTAATCAACAAGCACGATCTTTGGAGATTGTAGGATCCCATGCATCAGTAATGGAGATGGATTATTACTTAATCACCCTAGCATTTGCTTGAATGCATCAATAGGGGTATATATATTTCCTTTGGCCTTAACAAACATAAATTACTTTTAAGTTTTAACTATGTGCCTCATATGTATTAAGAAAAATAATTGAAGGTTTTAGTTAAAGTATTTATTAGATTTGTCAATCTTAAAATTCAATTAATTTTTAATATTTTCTTTTAATTATACTATTTAGTAGAAGTAGTAAATCCCATTAGATGGTGGCGGTAAAACCCCATATAATGATTAGAACCCTCAGTCAAAATCGGCGTCAAGATTAAAAGATGGAGGGTGATCAAGAATATAAAAGATGCCTTCCATAGAATGGGAGACCTCTGCTAAAAAATCTACAAAGACCAACTCTCTATATAGGTAGGTTACATGGATATACAAACCTGTCGATTTCTGTGAATTAGGGCTTACAGCTTGTTTGGATGTATGGTTGAAAATAGTTTTTACAGATTCCGAGGTAAAACCTAGGTTTTGGAGAATAAATTTTGGAAAATAGCTTTTACAGATTTCGAGGCAAAACCTAGGTTTTGAAAAGTGATTTATATTTGGGAAGTTATTAGCTTTGAAGGATTCCGAAGCAAAAAAGTGGGTAGGAAAGAGGAAAGTAGGAAAGAGAAAGAAAGAAAAAGTAGGGAAGAGGAAATCTAGGTTTCAAATTGAGGTTTTGTAACCAAAATAGCTTTTGGGAAAAAATTTTGTTAGGACAAAACCTCTATTTTGAGGCAAAACTTAGGTTTTGAAACTAAACTTATGTTCTAAAATTGATTGTCAAACAAACCCTTATTTGGATTAGCTGTAAAATCTATTTTTCTAAAGTGATTTACAGTTTACGAAGTAAGTATATGAAAGAAGTTTTATCTCCACTTGCATGAGCATGCTTTTCTAATATTACGACAAACAGACCTTACCAATTTGGCCTAATAAATAAGTTCTCTAAATGGATGTTGACTAGCATCACACCCAGCAGTAATCAGGTTAATTGTTGGTCCACTGCAATTTTCTTGAAGTTCAAACAATACAAGATAATGTTATTTGTAAGCACAAACCCAGTCTCATATGCCATGACGTACTGATAACTCATGCACAACCACTGTTCCCATTCCACAGGATTGAGCCGTCTACCTCCAACCTAATATAATGTTCTCATCCATCTGTTAAACATCTAAAAAGAAAATACCTGCTAAGAAGCGCAACGAAAACCTGCATAGAGGTGAGATTCTGATGATGTTCCCATATTGTGAAGTGATGGATCAGTGGCCCTCAAGAAAACCTGCTTAGAGATGTGATTCTGAATAACTAGGATAATTATTAAGGCGTATATGAATGAATCTCTAATTGTGAGTTATAGTTTGTGATAAATATTCCCAGTAAAAGGTAGCCCCTGAAAGGCATGTGATCCGAGTAAGCTAGAGATGCTGATGCAAAGAGGGCACACGTTTCAGAAGCTGAATGAACAGCAAAAATAAGAGGGGAGCAATATAATCAAGGTTAGTGGAGGTCTATCATGAGTGTGATAATACTGTAAGAAAAGAAAAGAAAAAGGAAAATCTACTCTGAGATCCCAAATAAAAAACTTATTTATGAAAAGGTCCCATGGATAAAAATATTTATTCTGAGGTCCCAAATGTTGACAACATGATGTCCTTATATAGACAACAGTATGCACTGTGTTAGCAACACCATGTGCGATGGTAATAATAATACCATATGCTGATAATAACAACATCATGCGATAGTATTAATAACACCATGCGTTGATGTTGACAACATAAGATCCTATCTTAGGACCTCAGAATAAATATTTTCATCAATGGAACCTTTTTGTAAATAAATTACTTATTTGACATTCAGACTAATTTTCCAAAGAAAAACGCTAAGCATTTCTGTATGTTTGTTTTGTTTACTTGTCGAGCAAAAAGAAAAGAGGCATGCACAATAGGGTTTTTGCCAGAAAAAGAGAATATTGGAAAGGACAAAAGGAAGTAAAAGAGGACTTGAAAAAAGTAGTCTCCAAGACCAAAAAGAAAGAGAGAGGAAATATAATGCTTTAATTTATATCCTTTGACAATGACCACCATGTGAGAATAATCCAGAACATCATACACATTTGCTATTTACTGATTTAGTCCTTCCAAATCCAAATTGCGGATAACTTTGTTAGGATAATTAGGATCTACCCTCTATAAATTGTGAAAGTAATTTGCTAGCTTATTGAATGCATTAGAATCAGCTGGCTCATCAAAATTAAATGTGACTCCTTATTTATTTTTCTCTCCTTCACAATCTTATTTAATATGGGCAAGTTAAATGAAAAAATTTCACTTAAATAAAGAGTTATTGAATTAATTACAATTTTTAATGGTAATAAATTGATTGAAATGATTTATATTGTACTGGATTGGATGGAATATAGAATAATTAGGTTCCACACTCCTACCTTCTCGACGGTGGAATATAATCCTTAATAAATTGGTGAGGATTTGATTGTATGAGAGTGGTATATATTAACAGAAAGTGCATTCTATTATATCTGAGTATAATCACTTTAATTCGGTTGGTAATTACTTTTCCATTGCAAGAGAGATATGGTTAGACATGCAAATTTGGCCAGGTCAGAAGTATTTGAAGAAATTAAGGATGATCATCCTGATCATTTCGAATTATATTGTTCTTAAATATGATCATCATTTTGAATTATATCTTTCTTAATATGTTTCTTCTTGAGGTATCAGATGCAAAACCCAGATTCGGAGGATACAATAATTGTACATTTTTAGGAATATGCCTTGATTATCTATTTTATGATTCGATGGTTAATATTTTTTATACATACATTAATATCATAATCGGTCTAAGATCCACAATCACTATGATAGAGCCATCTAATTATCAATACACAATCATTGCCATATTTAATTATATTTTCATACAAAACTGCTTGCCCAATAATTAAAAAAGAAGTTAGTTGCATAGAACATGCATATATCAGTGGCTATGTTTAATTATCACTAATACTATAAAATTATAAATAATCGGTCTCTATATATATATATATATATTTCTGATATGATACTGAACAATGAAAATTGACAACGAATTGATGTATTATCCATCCATTAAACCTTTGCATAGTTATTTCTAGGCATAAAACTCTTTCATTATATACACAGATATAAAACTTTCTATTTTACGTTCACAGCAAAATCATTATAATGAAAAAATATAATAGCAAAGTCAGTGGTGGAGGGAGGGATTGGTAAGGCCATGGCCCCATAAGTTTTCTTACATGTATTTTATACATACCTACCATTAAAAACTTTATTTACAGATTTGTTCTGGTAAAAAAAAACTTTGCAGATATTATATTTTGTACATCCCTTACAGATTTTATATTGTACTCCATGTACTAAATGAATGAGCTAGATAATTAAGCTATATAAATTAATGAAATTAATTAAGTTTGCCTTAATTATTTGTAAGAAATATGTATTAGTTTTATTAAAATACATCATTTAGTGTGTGTTTGGGAATTCCGTTGAAAGAAATAAGTTTACAGATTCCAAGGTATTTTACGGATTATAAGATGGTTTTTATAAATTTTAAGATGATTTTTACAGATTTTAAAATGATTTTGTCTTGACTTACGTGTATAATTGGGGAAACGGTGTTCTCAGATATATAATCAATTGTGGTGACAGCTACTCGTTTGATGAAAACTTTCTTGATAAGTGCAATTACTAAGGGGGATTTGGAGAAAGAAATTATAAATTTGAGAGACAATGAATTATATAGTTACCACCAAGATAAACACAGATTTACTAGCTTTTAACCCTTAGTACTAGATAAAGCATAAGCTTTTCAATCTTACCCTTCTCATAATTAAATTACGACTTATGAGCAGAAGTTTCTAGTTATAATGGAATTGATGCCTCAAACAAGTCACTACCATTTTAGAGTCAAACTTTTTCATGGTGCAACCCCCACTTCCTGAGCTCCTTAGCCTTCAAGTTGAGTGTGTGTGGGCAAATATAGGTGAGGTTTCAATAACTACAATTTGCATAATCATTTAACAATTTGCAGCTTCAAGTTGCCTTGAATGGGGTTGCATGCATGATATTGGGTCTGTTTGGCAACGTGATAAAGAAGTGCTTTTACGCAAGTCAAGGTAAATATGTGAAGAAGATTATTTCGTTTTGCAGAAAAACACTGTTGAACGTGCTTTTGTTACTCCTCAACGCTTTGCCAAACAAGCTGATTGGAATTGCGTGCAGATTAGATTAATGTGTGATGGTAGAGGCTAGTAATGGGGTTAGGATCTTATTCTATATATATATATATATAGTGGGCATGAAATCGATCATTCTATCTTTTGAATACAACTTGTGGTTTTTATTCATCGTACCTCCCAAATTGAAAACACAGACATGTGATTGGGTCCAACCCAGCACATTAAGTTGGGACTAATCAAGATGAAATGTTATTGGGATCTTACTCCCCTTAGTGGGAAATTCCTTCAAAATATCATGCTGCATCATAATTACTCTTGATGGATGCATGCCGTATTTATATTTTTTCTTCATTTGATGTTTTCTGTTTCTCTTTTTTTTAATATATATAAAAAAGCAAATGATATGAACGAGACAATCACTACAAAAGTTGAGCTTGTGAGATGAATAAACTGCTTCTTTCATAAAGATTATATATATAGTTGTGATCGAAGAAGTGCCGGCCGGAGGAAAAGAAGAAAGAGTTCACAATCCAGCTAATAAAGCTGGATCATTACCAGAAAAATATTATTTGACGACTGAAAAATCCATCGTTAAATAGCTATTTTCCATTAGAAAATTTCTATTTAGCAATAGAAATTATTAACGACCCTCAATAGAAAATAATTATTTAGCGACAGATTTTCCATTACTACATAGTATTTTTCTGGTATTAATCGAATCGGAGAAGTATTTCTAGCTGAAGAGAGCATGCATGCATATCCCCTGTTCTTAAATTCCTAAGATTAGCTGAAGTATACATGACGTTGGAATAATGAAACGCTTGAATATCATATCACACCACCATTTTCCTTTGCTGCAATTTAATAATATGAATTAATAGCTATAAGCCATCCCTCATTCTTAACATTACAGATCAGAGATGTCGTGGACACATTTGGAGGCAGTTTTTGAACAATCCGATCTGCTGCAAAAGTAAGAGTTTTTTCTCAAGTGTCATGTTCAAAAATTTAAGAGATTCTTTATCTTCTAAGGTAGATTTGATAAGATTTTCCAAAAAAAAAATACCCTTAAGTGTAATTAATAAGGTTTTTCTAATTGAAACAACCTAATTGATAAGATTAAACATGGAAAAATTTCATGTCTATTTATTAGGATTTAAATTAGTTAAAAGTATCTTATAATTTAAACAAAGAGTGTAGTTTAAAAGAGGTTAAGATACAGTTTTAGCAACAAAGTTTTGACTAAGAGCGGTGTTTGATAGAATTAAGTTTTAAAAGATGTAAAAATATAGACAACTTTTTTAAATAAAACAATTTTAGCAATTTCCTTAAATTGACCCAAACACCTATTTTTTTTATATAAGATACATTTGTGCTCACTTCAACTTTATAATGGACGTTTATGTCAATATAACAAAATTGCTAAAACTACATTATCTTTTAAAGATTATCTATTTTTACACTCTTTAAAATTTAATTGTACTGAACACTCATGGCGAAAAATTTCATTGATAAAATTGTATCTTAACCCATTTATAATATAATCCTTTTATGTGTATATTTAAACCTGTTCTTGTTTACTTTAATTTATTTATACTACAAATTAAATAAATACCCATGTTTGACATAAATTTGATAAATGAGTTGCACAATTTATATAGTTTCTAAATGGTATGAATTGCATTGGATTTATCTTATATGTACTATTTAATTGATATTTGTTTTTTCCAAATTTTTTATTATGAAATATATATCAATTTGTTTAAAAAATAGTAGGAAAAATCTTTCTTGTAATGATTTATTTTCTTAAACTTTGCATCAAACATATCTTTAAAGCGTTTTAGTGGATTGCTTAGTATCATTCTTCCATATGTGGCTAGTTTTATTTTAAGCTTCTGTGCATGTTTAGGAAGAACTTTTTCTTAATGATACATGCAACCCAAGAAAAATTATCTCGAAATCTGTAAAAACCATCTCAAAAATCCGTAAATTCTTCTTGAATTCCATAAATTCTTTTCGGAATCCGTAAACTCATTTCACCCAACAAATTCTTAAACACACTCTATTGTTTTTATCAAAATCGTATAACGATCCAATTGCCATTTTCAATTTGCGGTGATTATATTTTTATATTATATTTTCTAAGTTCGTATTTATAAGCTGTCTTTTTGGAGCTCTTTATAATGTTATTTTTAAGTTATTTTACAACACATTTTACTCCCTCCTATCTATGAGCGAGTTAGAGGTTGTATTCCATTTTGAATGTAATATATTAGCTTGATTTCTAAATTTAATATTTTCCTTCGACTTTTCTTTATTTTTGTTAATTCAACAACATATATTTATTTTTGGTTATGGTTAGACATAATTAAAGAGGGTATTTAAAAAGCTTGTTCACATTTATTATAAATAACTAATTTAATTGATTTATTTAGTATTAACAAATTGTTTGCTTAGCTCCTATTAAGCTTGTTCATAGTGACTAATACTGTTTAATAACATGCTTGATCTGGATATTATTTTTTTAATAATACCCTTGTTACGGATACCCACTTAATTATGTATATTGATTCACAAAAAATAATTATTTATATTGAAAATTATCTATATCAAATGGCTTGCAACCTCCCCAAAATCCATTCTTACGCTTACCGAGACAAAATTCCTCTCATATATTTACCTCAGAATCTGTAATCGTTCTTGTAGCGGACTTCCCAAACAAGTCCAAAAACTCTTTTAACATGTGATATAGGTTGAGGGGGAAATTATAAATTTAGAAGATAAAGTGAATTGAAATCTTACTTTAAGAATTAGAAGTAACCCCTTAATTAAGGAATGTATGAATATTTTTAATAAATAGTAAAATATATTCCCAAAAATGGAAATAGTAAAAATTAGGCAGATGTAAGTAGTAATACATGTCACTTGAACAGTGACAACCTAACTAGGTATGTAAATGACTTACGCTTTGGTAGGCAAAGTTGCCAACTCGCACATGTATGCCAATATTTTTAAAATATTATTAAAAAATATTTATCACAAATTTCTACACCACATTTTTTTTCATGTAATAACTATACCATTAATATTAATGATTTGAATAACTTCTACCGCAGAAATTAAAATATAAGTACTTTTTTGTTCTTTTACAAACTTTGCAGGGTTGAGAAAAATAATGGACCCACAAGATAACAATTAAAAACCCCATGCGACGGAGTGCCACGTGGAGGAATTTCAAACTTTGAAAATTTGATATTTTATTTTGGAGAGAATTGAATTAATGTCCTATGATAACGAATTAATTACTCTAAGATTTTAAGAGGTTATTCATAATAAGTCGAGAATCACTATTAACAAGTGAAGTAACTACAATTAATAAACGGTTGGATACTTAAAATAATTAATCCGTAGCTCCGATTTTAAAGTAATTCTTCTTTTATTTTTATAATATTTTATTAGAAAGCAACAAAAACGTAACTATCTACTTTAACATATCATATCACCGATTCTTTTAAAAAAACAAAGAAAGAAAGATAGTGTCATAATTGAAAGGTGTTGGTTATGGTTTCCTCTCATCCATATCTTTTCAATCGTCCAACATACTTACCTCACAACTTTATCTTTAGGTGCCACGTTTTACTTTTCAATTATTTAATTAAAAATTATATTTCCAATAAATATTTTTATTCGGTTTATCTATTCAAATTAATGCGATTTCAATAAGGTTGATGAAATCAGATAGCGGTCCGAATTAATACAGAAAATATTTTGATGCAATTTTTCATTTTATATTTTAAAACATATTTCTCCCATTTAAAATGGTCTATTCAAAAGTTATTTACTATTTACCGGTTCGTTAAAAAATATTTATTTTTATTTCAAAAACAATTCATACGATTGACTGTTAATTAACAGTTATGGGGAATTCTTTAATTTTTACCGAACTAAAAATAATATATTTTAAAATCATTTGATAGACTGAATTGTTCTTTAAAATACTTATATTTAATTTTTGACGCAAAAAGTATTCAATTAAAAAACATTAATTACGCAAAAACTACCTCGCAATTATCATAAAAAGTGGGGGAAAAGCAGATATATAAGTAGGGTTGAAAATTATGAGTTGAAAAAAATAGATTCAAACTCAAAAAGCTCCATATTGAAGAAATTAATAACATCATGTCATCTGAATTAATTAAACAGTTATGAGGAATTCTTTAATTTTTAACGAACCAAAATTAATTTATTTTAAAAGCTTTTGATAGACTGAATTGTTTTAAAAAGTGCAAAAAAAAAAAAACAGATGTATTAGCTAGTAGGGTTGAAAATTATAAGTAAAAAAAACAAAATAGATTCAAACACAAAAAGCTCCATATTGAACAAATTAATAACATCATGTCATCTGACTTAATTAATGGAATTTATTTCTTTTCAAGGGATCCACATGCTTGAATTAATATCCAGAAAAATGGGGGGTGTCAAAGCCAAATTAAAGAGGCAAATGATGACTCAAGATCAATAATTAAAACGGTAAACGCTTGACTTTATTGTAAAAGCCAACAAACATGACGTTACCGTTTAATTAGTTTACTGTATCAATCAATTAATTCATATATATATATATATATATATATCCCCACACGTTGGACTTTTTGTGATTTCATCTTTTCTTTTCAGGTCGGCAACGTCTTCTTCTAATCTTCTTTGCATTCAAACTTGTAAGCATTAAATATTTGCTTGCTTCCATTGCCCTAATTATTTCGTCTCCACTTAAAGTCAAAGGGTACACACGTACGTTGCAATTATTTCTAAGTTAGTAAATTCATAATCTATTTCATATATACATGACATCTTATATGAATAAAAATGTGATGTAAAATTTTGAAGAAATTTTGAAGGAATAAGTTGCAGGTTTGTTAAATTTTGTGTGTTAATATATATATAAGGTACACATTTATTCAGGCCTAATAGCATTGTTAAAATTTATAATTTGATTAAATTTTTATTTAAGTAGAATTTCAAATTAAGTATTAGCTTTAGTCTCACTAGTTTTATTAAGATTTTGTTTGACTTTAGTCATTTGTATCTATACCTAAATTTAGACGAAGCCTTTATGAAACTATAAGAATTATAATCAGTAATTTGAAACGACATGAATTAAGATCAAAACTATATAAAAAATGTAATGATTAACAATAAAAAATGATGTTAAACCAATTTTTATAATTAGCTATACACTAATAACATTATATTTCGAAAGTTTGATGTTAAATTTCTTTGAATTCTTAAATTTATGTAGATAACTAGTTTTCATTAGCTACTTTGTGATTTTTACTAATGAGGATAATATGTCGTTAACAATAAATACCTCAAGTTTTAAATTATTTCCTTATGGCGACAATGACCGTCTTGAATTTTTAATCATGTATAGATGAGTTTCCAGATTTTTAAGTTATATATACAAATGATCTCGTTACATGAGTAAATATTAGAGTAGTTAAGTGTAACGAGCACAACACAAATCTCTAGAAGAATCAAATTCCAAAAGTCTAGGTTGGTCCCCTTGAACAATTCATTGAAGCCACTTTAGTAAAAATCCTTTATATGTAACCCTCTTGGGTTGATCATCTTTCAATGAAAGTACCACGGTAATTGGTACAAATCTCTGAAAGAATTAAACTCCAAAAGTTAGTGGTTGGAATTGAGGAATTTAAGGTCATATAAGACCCTTCTTTCAAGAAAACATTTTCAATATAAGACTTGTTATAGTAACTATGTACGATTTGATCACTTCATTGTCAAATGGTATTCGTTAAATTTAAAAATATTAGTATAAAACCCTATGGTGAATAATATGTATTTAATTTAGCCTAAATTGCATTCCAAAATTTCTAACAACCTTTAAATTATTTCCTTATAGCGACAACGACCGTCTTGAATTTATAATTATGCATAGATGAATTTGTAGATTTTTGGGTTATATATACAAATCATCTTGTGAATGCATAAATATTAGAGTAGTTAAGTGTAACGAGCATAAATCTTACGAAAACCATACCCTACAAGTCAGCTGTTGGAGCTGGCCCCCTCAAACAATTCACTAAAGCTTCTATGAGTTAGCCCCTTTGGTAAAAATCCTCTATCGGTAGATCTCTTGGGTTGGTCGTTTTTCAATGAAAACACCATTATAATTGGTACAAATCTCTGAAAGAATCAAACTCTAAAAGTTAGCAGTTGGAGTTGAGGAATTTAAGGTTCTGTTCGATTCCTCTTTCAAGGAAACACTCCCAATGCAAGACTTGTTACATTAACTATATGCAAGTTGATCACTTCATTGTCAAATTTTATTTGTTAAATTAAAAAATATTAGTATAAAACCCTAAGGTGAATTATATGTATTTAATATAGCCTAAATTGTATTGCAAAATTTCTACCAACAAAGCGTAGTTCTCAACCTTCACTTTTTCTTCAATACGTACGTTCTTTTGTAAAAATCATGTCTAAGAAAAAGAATTCCCTTGACAGATCCATTTAACGATAAGCACACGTTTAGAATTAATAAACTGTCTTTGAGACATTTCAATTATTGCGGTCAAATGGTGCAAAAATGGAAGCCAGCGGCCCTACGTACTCCTCTCGGTTAATTTTATCTCTTTAGTATGATTAAATGATTTGAAAATAACCTCAACATTATCATGACATTAGTATGTAAGTGGTTACTTTGCTACAGCTAATTTTGAAAAAAATAATACAAAAGAAAGTAAGATCAATTTGTATTTGTACTGTGCATGATAATACAAAAGAAAGTAAGATCAAATGATATATATAGTGTGTGTTTTGATAACTCCGTTAGAAGAAAAGAGTTCTGTTGAGAGAAATGAGATTACAGATTTTTAGATGGTTTTGCATATTTCAAAATAGTTTTTCTGAATTTTGAGATGGTTGTTACAGATTTTGAGATGTTTTATCTTAACTTACGTGCAGGAACGAAGTTTCAAAAAAGCACATAAATGTGCTGGATGGCTAGCTAGACATAGCATGTGACATTATATGTGATTATGTATTTATGATCACTTGTCACTGTCAATATTCATTGTGACTACGATCATTCAACTTTTATATTGTTGTTTGGATAGGGAATATTATTTACTTGGGAAAAAAGGAACTTCAAATTATACAAACATGTGGATTTGATGGGGAAAATGTATATGCTTTCACACACACACCCCTTTCCTCCAATTGATAGGAGGGTTAGATGATTTGTTTTACTTCAACAAAGGTGAGCCTATCAAATTTGTTTTATATAAATGTATAATTTTATTTTAAATTTATTATTCTGTATACTGTTATTTTTTATTTTTTATGCTTCTCACTAAAGTGTGTGTATTAAAGGGTTAAATTTCCTTCTAAAATATTTAAAGGAAACAATTATATTAAAAATTACTTTAGAATATTGGGTTTTTAGAAAGATGCTTTAATACCCCAAAATTAGTTTAGGATATTGAGTGCTACTAGAAAAATACTTTATAGTATTAGATGTATCTTAACCCTATAATAAATAGGGATTATATTGAAAAGTTATCGAATTTTAAGATATTAGAATTAATTATGTTTGATATTTTCTTTATTTACATGGAAACATTTTGAAATGTTACATAAACAAGATTGGAGGAGACTCCCTCCGGTCCATAACATAATTCACATCTATAAGAAGTCTTATTACAATATAAATTAATTGGATAAGAATACATGCTTATTAATTTTATCCATGTAATTAATGCTTAAATGTAGTGATGTGTATTTTTTCTCTCCTTTAAAATTGCATTTAATATGAATAAAGTTAAAAAATTTCAATTTAATATAAATTTAATAAGTTAACTATTATTTCTCAATTCCAATAAATTAATTGAAGTATATATGTATTAAGCACCAACAGGGGTATAAAGTAACTAAATTTTTAAGCTTTAGAATCTTTCATATTTTATGTTTATCTGATATAACACCTGGAAATGATAAAAACCATAAGAATCATGAAAATGCTCAATTCCTTTTGGGGTTGAGAATTTCGGGTAAAACTTTTCTTGTTTGGTTCCTTTCTATCTATATATCCCCAGACGAATATTTTCTTTTCTTGTTCTGACGAATTAAAGTAAGAATCATGAGGGCTATTAAGATCTTGTAAAAACAAAAAAGATGATCTTTTAGATTGAATCTTTACCGAAAACTTTATATTCGAATTTCTTTCTTCAACGAAAAAAGACCTTCACACATTAATATCATTGTGTGTATTTGGGAACTCTGTTGGGAGAAAGGAGCTTACGGATTTTTAGATGGTTTTTATAGATTTCGAGATGGTTTTTACGGATTTTAAGATAGTTTTGTTTTGGCTTGCGTGTTTCGTTTTGGAAATGAAGTTGCCAAACAAGCACACACACATTATATATATGTGATGATTTTAATTTAATACGGTAAAGCCACATGAAGCATAAGAACCTTATCTTCTTTGCTTAATTGATTAGCCATATAACTCCGTATAAGAGGCTAGGCGCGATCCAATCTTGTATTTTAAATATATTATCTGTTACATAATTTATATTGCATGGGGAAAAAATCTTTCAACTTGAAATAAAGAGATTTGATGAATCTTTACTGGGTTTTGTGCCTTTTTTTGTTTTTAATGAATTTCCATTTCATAAAAGATATTTTCTTACTGATTTTTTAAACATAATATCCATCCCGAATTTGTACCAACTCTTTTATAAAAGCAAAAGAGAAGCATAAAAACTAATAAGCCAATATTTAATAAGTCACAACCTCATCATCTTTTTTTAGAAGATTTATTGTAAGGTCCTAAAGAATAAAGTTATTTATGAAAATGTTTCAAGAGGTTGTCAATGACAAGTTAAGGAGCACCATTGACAAGTGGAGCAGCTACCGTTGACAATTCTTGGGACCTTTTCATAAATAACATCATTCTTTAGGACTTTACAATAAATGTCCCATTTTTTTTTTTTGGTCCAACATAACCTCATCTTCAGTGTGTGAATCAGAGTCTTAGTTTTCTTGGATGATTGATGAGCTACTAAAAAAAATACACATGATATAATATTTTGTAATGATAAAAAACATTATGTGATGTTGGATCATTTGACTGTTCAAGCCTGTTCCTCAAACAAGTCAAAATTCAAAAAACATTTCTTTGTGCCAGAAACGTTGATCAATTATCCATCAAAATGTCAAGAACACTTGTCGTTAAGGGATTAGTGTTTTGACTCTTCAGGTTACGTAGGGATTGCCATTTTTCATCAAGCCCATGTTTTCTTTCAATGTTTTGAGTTTTGTATTTTAAAAAAGTTGAATTTTGGACAGTCAAGATTACTTAAAATATTATATATTCCTCATATTTTTGAACTTTCTGCATGCTTTGTCGTCTCCATCCAAATGCCTCAACCAATCATCACTATTATTAAATTTGGCTTATGAGTTATGAGCAGAAGAAGATCGCCACCTTAAAACAGAAAAATATTTTACGGACGGCTAAACCTTGAAGAGCTAAAAGCATTGTTCTGTTTGGTTGCTCTAAGAAATAGTTTTAACCTGTATGAGAAGTAGTCAAAGTGTTTTGTTGAGAAGCTGATTTTGATTGGCCGCAGTTAATTTGACTCGTAAGAGAGTCCAATAAAAGGAATCAGTCCTAAACAACGTAAATGAATTGAGGTTTGACTTCTGACTATAAGTTATGTGTATATTTAGTGTCTAATACACTATCAAAAAATGATATTTAGCGATGAAAAATCCGTCGCTAAATGGCTATTTTTCGTTATTAAAATGATGGTTGTTAATATTTTCCATTGTTAAATGAAAATTTTCTGATGAAAAATAACCATTTAACGATTGATTTTCCATCGCTAAATGTCATTTTTCTAGTAGTGATAATACTTTGAACAAGATTTAATATACGCTCAATAATACTTTAAACAAAACCCTTTCCAATTGAAGGTACATATGGTAAAATCTCTCATTGAACTATTGTTATTAATTTTATGAAATAAACCAGTTAACTAAAGCACAAATCAAACAAAGTGCTAAGTGAGAGCACAAAACATAAACCAACAGAAGTGGAAGCCTGCAATATGATGTGTATATCCCAGAGAAGCTAATTACACTACCAGAAAAATGATATTTAGCGACAGAAATCCATCGCTAAATGGCTATTTTTCGTCGCTAAAATGAGAGTTGTTAATATTTTTCTTTCCTAAATGAAAATTTTCTAAAAGAAAATTGTCATTTAGTGATAGATTTTTCCGTCGCTAAATGTGATTTTTCTGGTAGTTGAAAAGGTGGAAAAGTAAGAGTAAAAAAAGGGAAGAAAAGTCATGTTCAAATTAATATTCAAATAAATATATGCATGAAAACACAAAGGAGAAGTTCAATTCTCACTTTGGCTTTGAAAATGAAAATACAGAAATCATAACGATAATGATAATAAAGAGGAGGAGTGAGAGTGAACGTGTAGGTTGTTGTTACATGTCACATTTTGAGACATTAAGGCCAAAGGGCCAAGTGTCTCACCTTCTATTGTGATTGACTTAGTGCCTTCTCTTATTATTGATCGCAACCTCACTTTTTGAATATTGTTGATTCCCTCGCTCTATGTTGCCTTTTCTACACACATATATATTCTCATTACCACGTGATTGTCTGTCAGAAAAATGCCATTTAGCGGTAGAAAAATCCATCGTTAAATAGCTATTTCTCATTGGAAAATTTTCATTTAACGACAAAAAATATTAACGACCCTTATTTTAATGAAGGAAAATAGCAATTTAACGACGAATAGCATTTTTCTAGTAGTGATTTTATTTATTCAAAAAATATTAATTATATATTCTTCGGTTGCAAAGTTTGATGACTCGCAAAAATTGTCAAAATCATAATTTCTAATTGACATATTATCTATAGTGTGTGAATATATACATATACGATAGTTACATCAATTAATTTAACCTAATTAAGTCGAGCCCTTACCTGAGGCAAACTGTTTTTACTTTTTTTTATTCACAAAATTCATATACAAAAGCTTGCTTAGTTCAGAATATTTTTTTTTTTTGCTAAAATGGCCATCTTATAAAAATGAACTTGAGGTTTGAGCGTAACCTTGGTTTTTTTTATTATTTTTATATTTAGTTGAATAATTTAGTTATAGTGAAATGGTTTATTTCATTTTTTAGACATTTATAAAATTAACCTCTTACAAAGTTGACAAACTTTGCGCGACCACACATGTTCATTATCAATAAAATCAGCTCTTCCTATAAAGTTCATTTTTAATAAAACAAAAAAAAAACTCAATGCATCATGAAAGGTAAGAGAAAATGGTGAACTCAGGACTCTGACTCGATCAGGAATGCAAACTATTTTTTGAGAAGATAAGTGAGATTTATTTTTGATATCTTTTGAAAAGAATTTGAAGAAAAATTTAGTGCGTTCAAAATTAACAAATGAGTGGATTCAAAATAAATCATATAGTACTAATATATACATATTTTTTTGGAAAATGAACGTAGGTCTGCCCTTGGTAAGAGAGTTTATTATAACAAAAATTTAATTAAAGAGTTATTTTGAATGAGATTTAGAAGAGGCGAATGTATAAAATGGGAGGAAAAAAACAAAGATGAGATAATTAAGTAAGTGGAAAAGATGATGCATGGACAATTATTGAGCATACGTACCAAACGAACGGGTAAACGACAAAATAAAAAGATGAAAAGAAAATTAGAATTCAAGATTGGCATTGAGAATCAAAGGGTGAGTTATTCTGATGAACTTCTTCTCTTGGCTCTGTCCTCCTTTTCCAAAAATCGAATAAGGAAAGAATAGAAAAACAAAACTGAATAATATACCTATTTACGTGCTCTTCTTTTCTTTTTCAAAAATAAAAAGAATAATTAAGGGCTCCGAGTTCAGTTTCAAAACCAAAATTTTATTCTAAAACGTAAGTTTTGGCCAAGTAGTCATATTTTTCAGAAAACTATTTTGGAGACAAGAATTAGATTTGAAACCTGAATCTTGAAAAAGTTATTTTCTTGTCAAATCACACTCTCTCATAATAAATTTCCTCTTTCCTCTTTCATACTCAAGTTTTGCCTCGAATTCCGTAAAAGTCGATAACTTCGAAAACATAATCACGCCTCAAACCTAGGTTTTGCCTTAAAATCCGTGAAAGCTATTCTTCCAAAATATATTCTTTAAAACATAGGTTTTACCTCGAACTCTTTAAAAACTATTCTCAAACTGGACCCATATGGGAACGTAGTAAAGAAGTACTTTTACGAAAGTCGAGGTAAATGTATAAAGGAGATTATCTCATTTTACAAAAAAATACTGTTAAACGTACGTTTAGTTTTTGAAAATCTTGTTCCAAGCAAGTTCACCACTTCCAAACTAACTTTAAGTAAGTTTTGAGAATTGAGGGGTGAGGGTCAAAGGCGTGGTGGGGTATGTCTCAATGACTCGACCTGCCATGCTGTTGGGGGTATGTCCTCGCAAGTCCTAAGGTCGGTCAAATAAGAAACCTTCCGACCTTTCTCGTCCCCTTCACTTGTCCCTCTCCTTCCTCATCATCACATCTCTTTCTTTCTTTGTTTTTTTTATATTCCTTTCCTTTTTATGTTCATTTTCATTTCCATTTTTTCTCACACACATACATATCATATCATATTTGATAACTCCTACCTGCCCCAGTAACAGCAGAAAATTGAAAATTCTCTCATTGAATTCAATATCAGATATCAGTGTTAACATGTCGGTTTAATTTGATTGTATGAAGGCAAAAAACAAACACATATAGTATTTTTATAGTTTGCTCCAACTGTATATAATCATTTTTAATAATTATTTAGGAGATAGATCTTGAATTTTGACTACCAATATTCACATATTATCATCATACCATTATCATTGGTGGGAAAAAAATATAAAACCAATTTTAGTGGAATAAGGTAAATTGCAAATGACACTAACAAGAGTGAAGCACATCCAGAAAAAAACACAGAGAGAGAGAGTTTTAAAAAGAACTCCAAAAATTTTTGAGAGATTCCAGTTAGTGTTCCCTTTCCTGCGTTTCACCATCACGAGTGCTTGTGTGTGTGTCTATAAATACATCACCTATCACACCCTCCTTATCTCACTCTCTCCTTCTCTCTCTCTCTCTCTCTCTCTCTGTGTGTCTCTCTGGTCTCTTCCTCTTCTTGGCTCTTATCTGTTTGGAAAGCTATAAGGAATAAAAAAGAAAGGAACAGGAGGCACCGTTAAGGTTGATCCCAAGGTAAACCGTGAACATGGAAGGCGGAGTACCGGAAGCTGATGTCTCTGCTTTCAGAGAATGTCTGTCTCTCTCATGGAGGAACCCATATGTTCTTCAACTCGCTTTCTCTGCTGGAATCGGTGGCCTCCTCTTTGGCTATGACACTGGTACCTCCCTTCCTCTGTTTCCCTCTCTGTTTCTCTTCTTATCCATCACAAATTTACACTCTGCACATCAAACACTGCCTTCTTTTTCATCACATACATATATATATATGTATCTATGTTTGTATGTACGTATTATTTGTTGGTGTTCTTTTGGGCTGCGTTGTTACTTGTTCTGTGTTCTTCATCTTTCTTCAGGCTCTCATTTTCTCTGTTTCTACAGTCTACTCTTCAGAAAAAAAGCACAAAAAACGGGACAAGCTCACGGATATATATATATATATATATGTCATGTTTTTGTTTCTTTTCATTTTCAGTTATAGTTTGGGATTAGAATTGTTATACATGTTTGGTGTTGGGCATGTGCAGGTGTGATATCAGGGGCTCTTCTGTATATAAGAGATGATTTTAAAGCCGTTGATAGGGAGACATGGCTTCAGGTAATTGATGCTTGCTTCAACAAAAATGATCTCATTTTATTTCTTTTTTTATTTTAAAAGATTTATTTTTATTTTTTTTCCTTGTGAATTTCACCTATTTTTAATGGACATCCACTGTTTGGACTTGACTATCTGCAAGTTTAGCTTCTGAACAACTCATGCTGTTAATTAATCAGATAAGAGTGTCCCAACGCTTCATGTCTCATTAAAATACTGGGTTTCTTAATTAGTACCTCTAGGTCTTAATATAAAAATAAAAATTGATTCATCTTTGTTAGAGATATTAAGGAAGTTAAATATCCCACATAAAAGTATTTATTTAAACACATTATTAGATAATATATTATTTTATAACTTAAACAAATTATTTCAGTGAAGAATGATGAGCATAAATATTTTTAAACAGTGGATTAAACTTCTTTAATATTTGAAACAAAAGTCAACTAACTCTTATATTAAGAATAATACGTAATCGTATACAAATAATTCCAAATCAGAGTTCTCTTATCATCAGGACACTCGACACTGCTGATTAGACTTGTTTTTGCTAATCCTTGTCATATTATTATATTTTGAATAATTATTGTAGAATGCATGAATTTTAATTTACCCATTAATTAATAATCGTAAAAATGGTTATTATTCCATCGCATGAGGAAGGCCGTCAATTTAATTTACTCTTCTGTATGTGCCCTTCGGGTTATTACATATATAGGACGTAGTTGAAGGATGTGACTTGATCTTAAACATCATATAACACCTTGATGAACCATGTTTTGCATTTATGGTGTGATTTCAAAATCTTCAAGTCCTTATGTTAAATAAAGACTTCTCAGCAGGGGTTTGTTGAAATCCTCCCAATATAGAATGTGACTCCATTACTTGTGATATAAAAACATTTTTCTCCCATACAAGTTTTGATATCTGTTGCCATGAAAAATAATCTCTAGAGTCATTTGCCTTGATTTAGTTTGTTAATATGTTGACGTGATTCACAGGAAGCGATAGTGAGTATGGCACTAGCAGGAGCCATAGTAGGAGCAGCAGTAGGAGGATGGATCAACGACAGATTTGGGAGGAAGAAGGCCATTCTGCTCGCTGATTTCCTCTTCTTCACAGGCTCCGTCATCATGGCGGCCGCTACCAGCCCCGCCATTCTGCTGGTCGGCCGGGTCTTTGTCGGCCTTGGCGTCGGAATGGCTTCCATGGCTGCCCCTCTCTACATCTCCGAAGCTTCTCCCACCAGAGTTAGAGGTGCCCTTGTTAGTCTCAATGGCTTCCTCATCACTGGCGGCCAGTTCCTCTCCTACGTCATCAACTTGGCCTTCACTAAGGTACTCATTACTCGACATCTCTCATTTCTAGTAAATCTTCATGTGTATCTTAGATTTCTTTTTGGAGTTTAAGCATGAAGAGGTGTAGCATCCAACAAATCGTTTGTTGTAGGCACCAGGAACTTGGAGATGGATGTTAGGAGTAGCAGCAGCACCTGCTCTGATACAGATCGTACTCATGCTGATGCTGCCTGAATCACCTCGTTGGCTGTTCCGAAAGGGAAAGGAAGAAGAAGGCAAAGCGATCTTGAAGAAGATATATCCACCCACTGAAGTTGAAGATGAGATCAATGCTTTAAAGGAATCAGTTGAAGTGGAAACAAGAGAGGCTGAATCTTCAGAGAAAGTAAGCATATTGAAGCTGCTGAAAACCAAGACTGTGAGGAGAGGATTGTATGCAGGAATGGGCCTCCAAATCTTCCAGCAATTCGTGGGCATCAACACGGTCATGTACTACAGCCCCACCATTGTTCAGCTCGCCGGTTTCGCCTCGAATCAAACAGCGCTCCTTCTATCGCTCGTCACAGCCGGTCTCAACGCGTTCGGGTCGATTCTCAGCATATACTTCATTGATAGGACCGGGAGGAAGAAGCTCCTGTTGGTGAGCCTGTCTGGGGTTGTGATGGCTCTTGTGGTTCTAACTGTTGTGTTCCATGAGACTACCACTCACTCTCCAATGGTCAGTAACATTGAGACCTCCCACTTCAATAACTTCACATGCCCTGATTATTCCTCTGCTTTCAACCCTTCCTCTTGGGATTGCATGAAGTGCCTCAAATCTTCTCCTGAGTGTGGCTTCTGTGCTTCACCAGCAAACAAGGTACCCAAACATTACTTGCTGCTTGTTTCTCACTTCAATATATCATTTTTTTACTGCCCATCTAATAGGGGATTTATTTTCAAATCAGCCCAGACTGTTGAGTGAACTAAAAAGGAGTTAAAATATGAATTCTTGATCAGATGATGACAAAATCAATAACATTACAGCAACATATCATAACCCTACTTGGGTAAGACCATTAACCTCAAAACTCTTGAGGACTCATGAGGAGAGGACATATGTTAATCTCCCTGTTTGAATGACGATTCAACCATTTTTCACACCTCAGCCGTTGAACTAAATCAGAAAGAAGTTAGATATGAATTCTTGATAAAATGATTAGAAGTCATCAATGGCATTACAACAACAAATTATAACTTCACTTGGTTAGACCGTTAACCCCAAAACCCTTGAGGACTCGTAAGGAGATGACTTACTTGAGAATTCAACTATCCCTCACACCTTAACGCATTCACAATGGACTTTTTATATAGATTAGGATCACAAACACACACTCACACACACACTCACAAGATCTTAACTAATTAATCTCTCCTAAATGTCTCTTACACATACTTATATGTGAGTTTTAATCACTACTGTTATGTATTATAGCATTCTCACACTGAGGTGAATGATTTTGCAGCTGTTACCTGGGGCTTGTTTGATCTCAAATGACACAACGAAGGACTTGTGTGGAAAAGAAGACAGATTATGGTACACTAGGGGATGCCCTAGCAAATATGGTTGGCTTGCCCTAATTGGGCTTGCACTATACATCATCTTCTTCTCTCCTGGGATGGGCACTGTCCCATGGGTGGTGAACTCTGAGATCTATCCTCTCAGGTACAGAGGTATCTGTGG